>OY101441.1:74333537-74451092 GCA_956483585.1 Gymnocheta viridis
GATTTATTTATGTTTTAATAATTCTGTTGACTTCGAGTCTTATTCCTTATAATTTGGCTATATAGATAAATATTGCATATTTTATTTTTTTGTTCTTTTATATATGTATATGATTCTGTTTTTATATATGTTTTTGATTTTTCTTTATGTTTTAATAATTCTGCTGACTTCGAGACTTATTCCTTATAATTTGGTTACATAGATAAATATTTCATATTTTTTGTTCTTTTATATATTTGAGTTTGTTTTTATATATGTTTTTGAGTTTTCTTTATGTTTTAATAATTCTGCTGACTTCGAGACTTATTCCTTATAATTTGGTTATATAGATAAATATATATTTTATTTTTTTTTGTTCTTTTATATATATGATTCTGTTTTTATGTATGTTTTCGATTTTTCTTTATGTTTTAATAATCTTGCTGACTTCGAGATTTATTCCTTATAATTTGGCTATATAGATAAATATTGCGTATTTTATTTTTTGTTCTTTTATATATATGATTCTGTTTTTATATATGTTTTTGATTTTTCTTTATGTTTTAATAATTCTGCTGACTTCGAGATTTATTCCCTATAATTTGGCTATATAGATAAATATTGCATATTTTATGTTTTTGTTCTTATATATATATGATTCTGTTTTTATGTATGTTTTGGATTTTTCTTTATGTTTTAATAATCCTGCTGGCTTCGAGATTTATTCCTTATAATTTGGCTATATAGATAAATATTGCATATTTTATTTTTTGTTATATATATATACGATTCTGTTATTATATATGTTTTTGATTTTTCTTTATGTTTTAATAATTCTGCTGACTTCGAGACTTATTCCTTATAATTTGGCTATATAGATAAATATTGCATATTTTATTTTTTTGTTCTTTTATATATATGATTCTGTTTTTATGTATGTTTTGGATTTTTCTTTATGTTTTAATAATCCTGCTGACTTCGAGATTTATTCCTTATAATTTGGCTATATAGATAAATATTGCATATTTTATTTTTTGTTCTTTTATATATTTGAGTTTGTGTTTATATATGTTTTTTAGGTTTCTTTTTGTTTTAATAATTCTGCTGACTTCGAAACTTATTCCTTATAATTTAGCGATATAGATAAATATTGCATATTTTATTTTTTTGTTCTTTTATATATATGATTCCGTTTTTATGTATGTTTTTGAGTTTTCTTTCTGTTTTAATAATTCTGCTGACTTCGAGACTTCTTCCTTATAATTTGGTTATATAGATAAATATTGCATATTTTATTTTTTGTTCTTTTATATATTTGAGTTTGTGTTTATATATGTTTTTTAGGTTTCTTTTTGTTTTAATAATTCTGCTGACTTCGAAACTTATTCCTTATAATTTAGCGATATAGATAAATATTGCATATTTTATTTTTTTGTTCTTTTATATATATGATTCCGTTTTTATGTATGTTTTGGATTTTTCTTTATGTTTTAATAATCCTACTGACTTCGCGATTTATTCCTTATAATTTGGCTATATAGATAAATATTGCATATTTTATTTTTAGTTCTTTTATATATTTGAGTCTGTTTTTATATATGTTTTTGAGTTTTCTTTATGTTTTAATAGTTCTGCTGACTTCGAGACTTCTTCCTTATAATTTGGTTATATAGATAAATATTGCATATTTTATTTTTTGTTCTTTTATATATTTGAGTCTGTTTTTATATATGTTTTGGATTTTTCTTTATGTTTTAATAATTCTGCTGACTTCGAGACTTATTCCTTATAATTTGGTTACATAGATAAATATTTCATATTTTTTGTTCTTTTATATATTTGAGTTTGTTTTTATATATGTTTTTGATTTTTCTTTGTTTTAATAATTCTGCTGACTTCGAGACTTATTCCTTATAATTTGGCTATATAGATAAATATTGCATATTTTATTTTTTTGTTCTTTTATATATTTGATTCTGTTTTTATATATGTTTTGGGTTTTTATTTATGTTTTAATAATTATGCTGACTTCGAGTCTTGTTCCTTATAATTTGGTTATATAGATAAATATTGCATATTTTATTTTTAGTTCTTTTTTATATGATTTAGTCTGTTTTTATATATGTTTTAAATTTTTCTTTATGTTTTAATAATTCTGCTGACTTCGAGACTTATTCCTTATAATTTGGCTACATATATAGATAAATATTGCATATTTTATTTTTTTGTTCTTTTATATATTTGATTCTGTTTTTATATATGTTTTGGGTTTTTATTTATGTTTTAATAATTCAGCTGACTTCGAGTCTTATTCCTTATAATTTGGTTATATAGATAAATATTGCATATTTTATTTTTAGTTCTTTTATATATTTGAGTCTGTTTTTATATATGTTTTTGAGTTTTCTTTATGTTTTAATAGTTCTGCTGACTTCGAGACTTATTCCTTAGAAATTGGTTATATAGATAAATATTGCATATTTTATTTTTTGTTCTTTTATATATTTGAGTTTGTGTTTATATATGTTTTTGAGGTTTCTTTTTGTTTTAATAATTCTGCTGACTTCGAAACTTAATCCTTATAATTTAGCGATATAGATAAATATTGCATATTTTATTTTTTTGTTCTTTTATATATATGATTCCGTTTTTATGTATGTTTTGGATTTTTCTTTATGTTTTAATAATCCTACTGACTTCGCGATTTATTCCTTATAATTTGGCTATATAGATAAATATTGCATATTTTATTTTTAGTTCTTTTATATATTTGAGTCTGTTTTTATATATGTTTTTGAGTTTTCTTTATGTTTTAATAGTTCTGCTGAATTCGAGACTTATTCCTTATAATTTGGTTATATAGATAAATATTGCATATTTTATTTTTTGTTCTTTTATATATTTGAGTTTGTGTTTATATATGTTTTTGAGGTTTATTTTTGTTTTAATAATTCTGCTGACTTCGAAACTTATTCCTTATAATTTAGCGATATAGATAAATATTGCATATTTTATTTTTTTGTTCTTTTATATATATGATTCCGTTTTTATGTATGTTTTGGATTTTTCTTTATGTTTTAATAATCCTACTGACTTCGCGATTTATTCCTTATAATTTGGCTATATAGATAAATATTGCATATTTTATTTTTAGTTCTTTTATATATTTGAGTCTGTTTTTATATATGTTTTTGAGTTTTCTTTATGTTTTAATAGTTCTGCTGACTTCGAGACTTATTCGTTATAATTTGGTTATATAGATAAATATTGCATATTTTATTTTTTGTTCTTTTATATATTTGAGTTTGTGTTTATATATGTTTTTTAGGTTTCTTTTTGTTTTAATAATTCTGCTGACTTCGAAACTTATTCCTTATAATTTAGCGATATAGATAAATATTGCATATTTTATTTTTTTGTTCTTTTATATATATGATTCCGTTTTTATGTATGTTTTTGAGTTTTCTTTCTGTTTTAATAATTCTGCTGACTTCGAGACTTCTTCCTTATAATTTGGTTATATAGATAAATATTGCATATTTTATTTTTTGTTCTTTTATATATTTGAGTTTGTGTTTATATATGTTTTTTAGGTTTCTTTTTGTTTTAATAATTCTGCTGACTTCGAAACTTATTCCTTATAATTTAGCGATATAGATAAATATTGCATATTTTATTTTTTTGTTCTTTTATATATATGATTCCGTTTTTATGTATGTTTTGGATTTTTCTTTATGTTTTAATAATCCTACTGACTTCGCGATTTATTCCTTATAATTTGGCTATATAGATAAATATTGCATATTTTATTTTTAGTTCTTTTATATATTTGAGTCTGTTTTTATATATGTTTTTGAGTTTTCTTTATGTTTTAATAGTTCTGCTGACTTCGAGACTTCTTCCTTATAATTTGGTTATATAGATAAATATTGCATATTTTATTTTTTGTTCTTTTATATATTTGAGTCTGTTTTTATATATGTTTTTGATTTTTCTTTATGTTTTAATATTTCTGCTGACTTCGAGACTTATTCCTTATAATTTGGCTACATATATAGATAAATATTGCATATTTTATTTTTTTGTTCTTTTATATATTTGATTCTGTTTTTATATATGTTTTGGGTTTTTATTTATGTTTTAATAATTCAGCTGACTTCGAGTCTTATTCCTTATAATTTGGTTATATAGATAAATATTGCATATTTTATTTTTTGTTGTTTTATATATTTGAGTCTGTGTTTATATATGTTTTTGAGTTTTCTTTATGTTTTAATAATTCTGCTGACTTCGAGACTTATTCCTTATAATTTGGTTACATAGATAAATATTGCATATTTTATTTTTTGTTCTTTTATATATTTGAGTCTGTTTTTATATATGTTTTTGATTTTTCTATATGTTTTAATAATTCTGCTGACTTCGAGACTTAGTCCTTATAATTTGGTTATATAGATAAATATTGCATATATTATTTTTTGTTCTTTTATATATTTGAGTTTGTGTTTATATATGTTTTTGAGGTTTCTTTTTGTTTTAATAATTCTGCTGACTTCGAAACTTATTCCTTATAATTTAGCGATATAGATAAATATTGCATATTTTATTTTTTTGTTCTTTTATATATATGATTCCGTTTTTATGTATGTTTTGGATTTTTCTTTATGTTTTAATAATCCTACTGACTTCGCGATTTATTCCTTATAATTTGGCTATATAGATAAATATTGCATATTTAATTTTTTTGTTCTTTTATATATTTGAGTTTGTGTTTATATATGTTTTTGAGATTTATTTATGTTTTAATAATTCTGCTGACTTCGAGACTTATTCCTTATAATTTGGTTACATAGATAAATATTGCATATTTTATTTTTTTGTTCTTTTATATATTTGAGTTTGTGTTTATATATGTTTTTGAGGTTTCTTTTTGTTTTAATAATTCTGCTGACTTCGAAACTTATTCCTTATAATTTAGCGATATAGATAAATATTGCATATTTTATTTTTTTGTTCTTTTATATATATGATTCCGTTTTTATGTATGTTTTGGATTTTTCTTTATGTTTTAATAATCCTACTGACTTCGCGATTTATTCCTTATAATTTGGATATATAGATAAATATTGCATATTTAATTTTTTTGTTCTTTTATATATATGATTCCGTTTTTATGTATGTTTTGGATTTTTCTTTATGTTTTAATAATCCTACTGACTTCGCGATTTATTCCTTATAATTTAGCGATATAGATAAATATTGCATATTTTATTTTTTTGTTCTTTTATATATATGATTCCGTTTTTATGTATGTTTTGGATTTTTCTTTATGTTTTAATAATCCTACTGACTTCGCGATTTATTCCTTATAATTTGGCTATATAGATAAATATTGCATATTTAATTTTTTTGTTCTTTTATATATTTGAGTTTGTGTTTATATATGTTTTTGAGATTTATTTATGTTTTAATAATTCTGCTGACTTCGAGACTTATTCCTTATAATTTGGTTACATAGATAAATATTGCATATTTTATTTTTTGTTCTTTTATATATTAGAGTTTGTGTTTATATATGTTTTTGAGGTTTCTTTTTGTTTTAATAATTCTGCTGACTTCGAAACTTATTCCTTATAATTTAGCGATATAGATAAATATTGCATATTTTATTTTTTTGTTCTTTTATATATATGATTCCATTTTTATGTATGTTTTGGATTTTTCTTTATGTTTTAATAATCCTACTGACTTCGCGATTTATTCCTTATAATTTGGCTATATAGATAAATATTGCATATTTAATTTTTTTGTTCTTTTATATATATGATTCCGTTTTTATGTATGTTTTGGATTTTTCTTTATGTTTTAATAATCCTACTGACTTCGCGATTTATTCCTTATAATTTAGCGATATAGATAAATATTGCATATTTTATTTTTTTGTTCTTTTATATATATGATTCCGTTTTTATGTATGTTTTGGATTTTTCTTTATGTTTTAATAATCCTACTGACTTCGCGATTTATTCCTTATAATTTAGCGATATAGATAAATATTGCATATTTTATTTTTTTGTTCTTTTATATATATGATTCCGTTTTTATGTATGTTTTGGATTTTTCTTTATGTTTTAATAATCCTACTGACTTCGCGATTTATTCCTTATAATTTAGCGATATAGATAAATATTGCATATTTTATTTTTTTGTTCTTTTATATATATGATTCCGTTTTTATGTATGTTTTGGATTTTTCTTTATGTTTTAATAATCCTACTGACTTCGCGATTTATTCCTTATAATTTGGCTATATAGATAAATATTGCATATTTAATTTTTTTGTTCTTTTATATATTTGAGTTTGTGTTTATATATGTTTTTGAGATTTATTTATGTTTTAATAATTCTGCTGACTTCGAGACTTATTCCTTATAATTTGGTTACATAGATAAATATTGCATATTTTTTTTTTGTTCTTTTATATATTTGAGTTTGTGTTTATATATGTTTTTGAGGTTTCTTTTTGTTTTATTAATTCTGCTGACTTCGAAACTTATTCCTTATAATTTAGCGATATAGATAAATATTGCATATTTTATTTTTTTGTTCTTTTATATATATGATTCCGTTTTTATGTATGTTTTGGATTTTTCTTTATGTTTTAATAATCCTACTGACTTCGCGATTTATTCCTTATAATTTGGCTATATAGATAAATATTGCATATTTAATTTTTTTGTTCTTTTATATATTTGAGTTTGTGTTTATATATGTTTTTGAGATTTATTTATGTTTTAATAATTCTGCTGACTTCGAGACTTATTCCTTATAATTTGGTTACATAGATAAATATTGCATATTTTTTTTTTTGTTCTTTTATATATTTGAGTTTGTGTTTATATATGTTTTTGAGGTTTCTTTTTGTTTTATTAATTCTGCTGACTTCGAAACTTATTCCTTATAATTTAGCGATATAGATAAATATTGCATATTTTATTTTTTTGTTCTTTTATATATATGATTCCGTTTTTATGTATGTTTTGGATTTTTCTTTATGTTTTAATAATCCTACTGACTTCGCGATTTATTCCTTATAATTTGGCTATATAGATAAATATTGCATATTTAATTTTTTTGTTCTTTTATATATTTGAGTTTGTGTTTATATATGTTTTTGAGATTTATTTATGTTTTAATAATTCTGCTGACTTCGAGACTTATTCCTTATAATTTGGTTACATAGATAAATATTGCATATTTTTTTTTTTGTTCTTTTACATATTTGAGTTTGTGTTTATATATGTTTTTGAGGTTTCTTTTTGTTTTATTAATTCTGCTGACTTCGAAACTTATTCCTTATAATTTAGCGATATAGATAAATATTGCATATTTTATTTTTTTGTTCTTTTATATATATGATTCCGTTTTTATGTATGTTTTGGATTTTTCTTTATGTTTTAATAATCCTACTGACTTCGCGATTTATTCCTTATAATTTGGCTATATAGATAAATATTGCATATTTAATTTTTTTGTTCTTTTATATATATGATTCCGTTTTTATGTATGTTTTGGATTTTTCTTTATGTTTTAATAATCCTACTGACTTCGCGATTTATTCCTTATAATTTAGCGATATAGATAAATATTGCATATTTTATTTTTTTGTTCTTTTATATATATGATTCCGTTTTTATGTATGTTTTGGATTTTTCTTTATGTTTTAATAATCCTACTGACTTCGCGATTTATTCCTTATAATTTGGCTATATAGATAAATATTGCATATTTAATTTTTTTGTTCTTTTATATATTTGAGTTTGTGTTTATATATGTTTTTGAGATTTATTTATGTTTTAATAATTCTGCTGACTTCGAGACTTATTCCTTATAATTTGGCTATATAGATAAATATTGCATATTTAATTTTCTTGTTCTTTTATATATTTGAGTTTGTGTTTATATATGTTTTTGAGGTTTCTTTTTGTTTTAATAATTCTGCTGACTTCGAAACTTATTCCTTATAATTTAGCGATATATATAAATATTGCATATTTTATTTTTTTGTTTTTTATATATATGATTCCGTTTTTATGTATGTTTTGGATTTTTCTTTATGTTTTAATAATCCTACTGACTTCGCGATTTATTCCTTATAATTTGGCTATATAGATAAATATTGCATATTTAATTTTTTTGTTGTTTTATATATTTGAGTCTGTGTTTATATATGTTTTTGAGATTTATTTATGTTTTAATAATTCTGCTGACTTCGAGACTTATTCCTTATAATTTGGTTACATAGATAAATATTGCATATTTTATTTTTTTGTTCTTTTATATATATGATTCTGTTTTTATGTATGTTTTGGATTTTTCTTTATGTTTTAATAATTCTGCTGACTTCGAGACTTATTCCTTATAATTTGGTTACATAGATAAATATTGCATATTTTATTTTTTTGTTCTTTTATATATATGATTCTGTTTTTATGTATGTTTTGGATTTTTCTTTATGTTTTAATAATCCTGCTGACTTCGAGACTTATTCCTTATAATTTGGTTACATAGATAAATATTTCATATTTTTTGTTCTGTTATATATTTGAGTCTGTGTTTATATATGTTTTTGAGATTTATTTATGTTTTAATAATTCTGCTGACTTCGAGACTTATTCCTTATAATTTGGTTACATAGATAAATATTGCATATTTTATTTTTTTGTTCTTTTATATATATGATTCTGTTTTTATGTATGTTTTGGATTTTTCTTTATGTTTTAATAATCCTGCTGACTTCGAGATTTATTCCTTATAATTTGGCTATATAGATAAATATTGCATATTTTATTTTTTGTTCTTTTATATATATGATTCTGTTTTTATATATGGTTTTGATTTTTCTTTATGTTTTAATAATTCTGCTGCCTTCGAGACTTATTCCTTATAATTTGGTTATATAGATAAATATTGCATATTTTATTTTTAGTTCTTTTATATAATTGAGTCTGTTTTTATATATGTTTTGGATTTTTCTTTATGTTTTAATAATTCAGCTGACTTCGAGTCTTATTCCTTATAATTTGGTTATATAGATAAATATTGCATATTTTATTTTTAGTTCTTTTATATAATTGATTCTGTTTTTATATATGTTTTGGATTTTTCTTTATGTTTTAATATTTCTGCTGACTTCGAGACTTATTCCTTATAATTTGGCTACATATATAGATAAATATTTCATATTTTATTTTTTTGTTCTTTTATATATTTGATTCTGTTTTTATATATGTTTTGGGTTTTTATTTATGTTTTAATAATTCAGCTGACTTCGAGTCTTATTCCTTATAATTTGGTTATATAGATAAATATTGCATATTTTATTTTTAGTTCTTTTATATAATTGAGTCTGTTTTTATATATGTTTTGGATTTTTCTTTATGTTTTAATAATTCTGCTGACTTCGAGACTTATTCCTTATAATTTGGCTATATAGATAAATATTGCATATTTTATTTTTTTGTTCTTTTATATATTTGATTCTGTTTTTATATATGTTTTGGGTTTTTATTTATGTTTTAATAATTCAGCTGACTTCGAGTCTTATTCCTTATAATTTGGTTATATAGATAAATATTGCATATTTTATTTTTAGTTCTTTTATATAATTGAGTCTGTTTTTATATATGTTTTGGATTTTTCTTTATGTTTTAATAATTCTGCTGACTTCGAGATTTATTCCTTATAATTTGGCTATATAGATAAATTATTCATATTTTATTTTTTTGTTCTTTTATATATTTGATTCTGTTTTTATATATGTTTTGGGTTTTTATTTATGTTTTAATAATTCAGCTGACTTCGAGTCTTATTCCTTATAATTTGGTTATATAGATAAATATTGCATATTTTATTTTTAGTTCTTTTATATAATTGAGTCTGTTTTTATATATGTTTTTGATTTTTCTTTATGTTTTAATAATTCTGCTGACTTCGAGATTTATTCCTTATAATTTGGCTATATAGATAAATATTGCATATTTTATTTTTTGTTCTTTTATATATTTGCGTCTGTTTTTATATATGTTTTTGATTTTTCTTTATGTTTTAATAATTCTGCTGACTTCGAGACTTATTCCTTATAATTTGGCTATATAGATAAATATTGCATATTTTATTTTTTTGTTCTTTTATATATTTGATTCTGTTTTTATATATGTTTTGGGTTTTTATTTATGTTTTAATAATTCAGCTGACTTCGAGACTTATTCCTTATAATTTGGCTATATAGATAAATATTGCATATTTTATTTTTAGTTCTTTTATATATTTGAGTCTGTTTTTATATATGTTTTTGATTTTTCTTTATGTTTTAATAATTCTGCTGACTTCGAGACTTATTCCTTATAATTTGGCTACATATATAGATAAATATTGCATATTTTATTTTTTTGTTCTTTTATATATTTGATTCTGTTTTTATATATGTTTTGGGTTTTTATTTATGTTTTAATAATTCAGCTGACTTCGAGTCTTATTCCTTATAATTTGGTTATATAGATAAATATTGCATATTTTATTTTTAGTTCTTTTATATAATTGATTCTGTTTTTATATATGTTTTAGATTTTTCTTTATGTTTTAATAATTCTGCTGACTTCGAGACTGATTCCTTATAATTTGGCTATATAGATAAATATTGCATATTTTATTTTTTGTTCTTTTATATATTTGAGTCTGTTTTTATATATGTTTTTGATTTTTCTTTATATTTTAATAATTCTGCTGACTTCGAGACTTATTCCTTATAATTTGGCTATATATATAAATATTGGTTATTTTCTTTTTTTTTCTTTTATATATTTGATTCTGTTTTTATATGTATATGTTTCGGATTTTTCTTTATGTTTTAATAATTCTGCTGACTTCGAGACTTATTACTTATAATTTGGTTATATAGATAAATATTGCATATTTTATTTTTAGTTCTTTTATATAATTGAGTCTGTTTTTGTATATGTTTTGGATTTTTCTTTATATTTTAATATTTCTGCTGACTTCGAGACTTATTACTTATAATTTGGTTATATAGATAAATATTGCATATTTTATTTTTAGTTCTTTTATATATTTGAGTCTGTTTTTATATATGTTTTTGATTTTTCTTTATGTTTTAATAATTCTGCTGACTTCGAGACTTATTCCTTATAATTTGGCTATATAGATAAATATTTCATATTTTATTTTTTTGTTCTTATATATATATGATTCTGTTTTTATATATGTTTTTGATTTTTCTTTATGTTTAAATAATTCTGCTGACTTCGAGATTTATTCCTTATAATTTGGCTATATAGATAAATATTGCATATTTTATTTTTTTGTTCTTTTATATATATGATTCTGGTTTTATGTATGTTTTGGATTTTTCTTTATGTTTTAATAATCCTGCTGACTTCGAGATTTATTCCTTATAATTTGGCTATATAGATAAATATTGCATAATTTATTTTTTTGTTCTTATATATATATGATTCTGTTTTTATATATGTTTTTGATTTTTCTTTATGTTTAAATAATTCTGCTGACTTCGAGATTTATTCCTTATAATTTGGCTATATAGATAAATATTGCATATTTTATTTTTTTGTTCTTTTATATATATGATTCTGGTTTTATGTATGTTTTGGATTTTTCTTTATGTTTTAATAATCCTGCTGACTTCGAGATTTATTCCTTATAATTTGGCTATATAGATAAATATTGCATAATTTATTTTTTTGTTCTTATATATATATGATTCTGTTTTTATATATGTTTTTGATTTTTCTTTATGTTTTAATAATTCTGCTGACTTCGAGACTTATTCCTTATAATTTGGCTATATAGATAAATATTGGTTATTTTCTTTTTTTTTCTTTTATATATTTGATTCTGTTTTTATGTATGTTTTGGATTTTTCTTTATATTTTAATATTTCTGCTGACTTCGAGACTTATTCCTTATAATTTGGCTACATATATAGATAAATATTGCATATTTTATAATTAATAATTATAATTTGGCTATATAGATAAATATTGGTTATTTTCTTTTTTTTTTCTTTTATATATTTGATTCTGTTTTTATATGTATATGTTTCGGATTTTTCTTTATGTTTTAATAATTCTGCTGGCTTCGAGACTTATTACTTATAATTTGGTTATATAGATAAATATTGCATATTTTATTTTTTGGTTCTTTTATATATTTGATTTTGTTTTTATATATGTTTTGGATTTTTCTTTATATTTTAATATTTCTGCTGACTTCGAGACTTATTACTTATAATTTGGTTATATAGATAAATATTGCATATTTTATTTTTAGTTCTTTTATATATTTGAGTCTGTTTTTATATATGTTTTTGATTTTTCTTTATGTTTTAATAATTCTGCTGACTTCGAGACTTATTCCTTATAATTTGGGTACATATATAGATAAAAATTGCATATTTTATTTTTTTGTTCTTTTATATATTTGATTCTGTTTTTATATATGTTTTGGGTTTTTATTTATGTTTTAATAATTCAGCTGACTTCGAGTCTTATTCCTTATAATTTGGTTATATAGATAAATATTGCATATTTTATTTTTAGTTCTTTTATATAATTGAGTCTGTTTTTATATATGTTTTGGATTTTTCTTTATGTTTTAATAATTCTGCTGACTTCGAGACTGATTCCTTATAATTTGGCTATATAGATAAATATTGCATATTTTATTTTTTGTTCTTTTATATATTTGAGTCTGTTTTTATATATGTTTTTGATTTTTCTTTATATTTTAATAATTCTGCTGACTTCGAGACTTATTCCTTATAATTTGGCTATATAGATAAATATTGGTTATTTTCTTTTTTTTTTCTTTTATATATTTGATTCTGTTTTTATATGTATATGTTTCGGATTTTTCTTTATGTTTTAATAATTCTGCTGGCTTCGAGACTTATTACTTATAATTTGGTTATATAGATAAATATTGCATATTTTATTTTTAGTTCTTTTATATAATTGAGTCTGTTTTTGTATATGTTTTGGATTTTTCTTTATATTTTAATATTTCTGCTGACTTCGAGACTTATTACTTATAATTTGGTTATATAGATAAATATTGCATATTTTATTTTTAGTTCTTTTATATATTTGAGTCTGTTTTTATATATGTTTTTGATTTTTCTTTATGTTTTAATAATTCTGCTGACTTCGAGACTTATTCCTTATAATTTGGCTACATATATAGATAAATATTGCATATTTTATTTTTTTGTTCTTTTATATATTTGATTCTGTTTTTATATATGTTTTGGGTTTTTATTTATGTTTTAATAATTCAGCTGACTTCGAGTCTTATTCCTTATAATTTGGCTATATAGATAAATATTGCATATTTTATTTTTTTGTTCTTATATATATATGATTCTGTTTTTATATATGTTTTTGATTTTTCTTTATGTTTTAATAATTCTGCTGACTTCGAGACTTATTACTTATAATTTGGTTATATAGATAAATATTGCATATTTTATTTTTAGTTCTTTTATATAATTGAGTCTGTTTTTATATATGTTTTGGATTTTTCTTTATATTTTAATATTTCTGCTGACTTCGAGACTTATTCCTTATAATTTGGCTACATATATAGATAAATATTGCATATTTTATTTTTTTGTTCTTTTATATATATGATTCTGTTTTTATGTATGTTTTGGATTTTTCTTTATATTTTAATATTTCTGCTGACTTCGAGACTTATTCCTTATAATTTGGCTACATATATAGATAAATATTGCATATTTTATTTTTTTGTTCTTATATATATATGATTCTGTTTTTATGTATGTTTTGGATTTTTCTTTATATTTTAATATTTCTGCTGACTTCGAGACTTATTCCTTATAATTTGGCTACATATATAGATAAATATTGCATATTTTATTTTTTTGTTCTTATATATATGATTCTGTTTTTATGTATGTTTTGGATTTTTCTTTATATTTTAATATTTCTGCTGACTTCGAGACTTATTCCTTATAATTTGGCTACATATATAGATAAATATTGCATATTTTATTTTTTTGTTCTTTTATATATATGATTCTGTTTTTATGTATGTTTTGGATTTTTCTTTATATTTTAATATTTCTGCTGACTTCGAGACTTATTCCTTATAATTTGGCTACATATATAGATAAATATTGCATATTTTATTTTTTTGTTCTTATATATATATGATTCTGTTTTTATGTATGTTTTGGATTTTTCTTTATATTTTAATATTTCTGCTGACTTCGAGACTTATTCCTTATAATTTGGCTACATATATAGATAAATATTGCATATTTTATTTTTTTGTTCTTTTATATATATGATTCTGTTTTTATGTATGTTTTGGATTTTTCTTTATATTTTAATATATCTGCTGACTTCGAGACTTATTCCTTATAATTTGGCTACATATATAGATAAATATTGCATATTTTATTTTTTTGTTCTTTTATATATATGATTCTGTTTTTATATGTATATGTTTCGGATTTTTCTTTATGTTTTAATAATTCTGCTGACTTCGAGACTTATTACTTATAATTTGGTTATATAGATAAATATTGCATATTTTATTTTTAGTTCTTTTATATAATTGAGTCTGTTTTTATATATGTTTTGGATTTTTCTTTATATTTTAATATTTCTGCTGACTTCGAGACTTATTCCTTATAATTTGGCTATATAGATAAATATTGGTTATTTTCTTTTTTTTTTCTTTTATATATTTGATTCTGTTTTTATATGTATATGTTTCGGATTTTTCTTTATGTTTTAATAATTCTGCTGACTTCGAGACTTATTACTTATAATTTGGTTATATAGATAAATATTGCATATTTTATGTTTAGTTCTTTTATATAATTGAGTCTGTTTTTATATATGTTTTGGATTTTTCTTTATATTTTAATATTTCTGCTGACTTCGAGACTTATTCCTTATAATTTGGCTACATATATAGATAAATATTGCATATTTTACTTTTTTGTTCTTTTATATATATGATTCTGTTTTTATGTATGTTTTGGGTTTTTCTTTATATTTTAATATTTCTGCTGACTTCGAGACTTATTCCTTATAATTTGGCTATATAGATAAATATTGGTTATTTTCTTTTTTTTTTCTTTTATATATTTGATTCTGTTTTTATATGTATATGTTTCGGATTTTTCTTTATGTTTTAATAATTCTGCTGACTTCGAGACTTATTACTTATAATTTGGTTATATAGATAAATATTGCATATTTTATGTTTAGTTCTTTTATATAATTGAGTCTGTTTTTATATATGTTTTGGATTTTTCTTTATATTTTAATATTTCTGCTGACTTCGAGACTTATTCCTTATAATTTGGCTACATATATAGATAAATATTGCATATTTTATTTTTTTGTTCTTTTATATATATGATTCTATTTTTATGTATGTTTTGGATTTTTCTTTATATTTTAATATTTCTGCTGACTTCGAGACTTATTCCTTATAATTTGGCTATATAGATAAATATTGGTTATTTTCTTTTTTTTTCTTTTATATATTTGATTCTGTTTTTATATGTATATGTTTCGGATTTTTCTTTATGTTTTAATAATTCTGCTGACTTCGAGACTTATTACTTATAATTTGGTTATATAGATAAATATTGCATATTTTATTTTTAGTTCTTTTATATAATTGAGTCTGTTTTTATATATGTTTTGGATTTTTCTTTATATTTTAATATTTCTGCTGACTTCGAGACTTATTCCTTATAATTTGGCTACATATATAGATAAATATTGCATATTTTATTTTTTTGTTCTTTTATATATATGATTCTGTTTTTATATGTATATGTTTCGGATTTTTCTTTATGTTTTAATAATTCTGCTGACTTCGAGACTTATTACTTATAATTTGGTTATATAGATAAATATTGCATATTTTATTTTTTGTTCTTTTATATATTTGAGTCTGTTTTTATATATGTTTTTGATTTTTCTTTATGTTTCAATATTTCTGCTGACTTCGAGACTTATTCCTTATAATTTGGCTACATATATAGATAAATATTGCATATTTTATTTTTTTGTTCTTTTATATATATGATTCTGTTTTTATATGTATATGTTTTGGATTTTTCTTTATGTTTTAATAATTCTGCTGACTTCGAGACTTATTACTTATAATTTGGTTATATAGATAAATATTGCATATTTTATTTTTTGTTCTTTTATATATTTGAGTCTGTTTTTATATATGTTTTTGATTTTTCTTTATGTTTTAATATTTCTGCTGACTTTGTAATGCACAATTAGCTCACAATCACATTTAGTATTCATTGGTGGGTAATAAAGTCTATAGTAGAAATTATTTTAATTCAGAATCTCATTCCTTCAATATGAGGTTATTTTTTTTATCACTATACTATTTTATTTTTTTATCATATTTATATTTTACATTTTTTATATATATTTGATTTATTAGTTATTTGGCTTTATCTATATTAAATACCAGCAAACCAAGGCATTGTTTAACAGGAATGGCAATTAATGCATTAAAGATCACCTGGGTTCGGTACCATGTAAACGAAGTAAATTTGTTTTTAAACTCTTCCTTACATAAAGCTTTACAATGTTAACAGTGTTCTAAGTGTTAGCCAAATGTAACAGTGGTAAAGTTTTATGTTAATAGATGGTGGCAAGAATTGGGTATGGTTCATGTCTTGGAAAGGTACGAAGTGGTAGGATGAGAAATTTCATGATATTCATTATTGTGGATTACAAAAAAATATCGGAAGAAGAGCTACGTTCTAAGCTATCTGAATATTTAGTCATCCATCGCTATGTTTACATTTTTTTTATTGAATGTCATGTAACATCGGGCTGTGTTTCCTTGTCGCAATGTAATTTTTTGGCTTTGTTCATCTACGGCCAATGATGTCAACATATATTCGGCAAATGTTACAAGCCAATTGCTTGAAGAAATTTGTATGCAACTCTGTAATTAAATAATATTGAACAAAAAAAAAAATCAAAAACGAGAGCATGTTAGAGCCATTTTCTTCCGCCAAAAGTCTTTTCTATTCGAGCAGTGGATCCAAACACACGCTTTAGCACTTGTTGGGAAAATTACATATAACCTTCTCGTGAATAAAACTTGCAAATATTTCCTAAGTACAGGTTACAATTTCATTTGCCTTATCGCTCAATAAAAGCTAGAAGCACTATTGCAGAAGAAAATAAAAAAATACTTCGCATCAGCCAGTCTGAAGTAAGTTTTTATCTCCTAAGTTTGTCTCTGTTGTTCGACGTTGTCCAAATGTTCAGGGCAGCCACCGTAACTATTCTCCGCAAGAAGTATTATCTACCTCAGGTACATTTTTAAACGTTAACTATCTTTGGAATTATGCTAAGAAGGTTAATTTTTTGTTTATCGCTAGGAAGTTCATTCCTTTCATACTTGCCAATTAGCTGTGTGGTGGGCTCACTAACGGGGCCACCACGGGGTTTTTTTTCCTTTCTGTTTGCTTCATCCAGCATTCAGTAAATCATTACACTTGACTTATAAAAAAAAACAGAAAAAAAACACAAGCAAGAGAATCCAACAAGAAGAGTAATAAACTAAAGCCAGGAACCAGTATTATAGTGTCGACAAACGGATCAACAGCTCGAGCATATGACACGGCATTGAAAGAAAAACCAAAATAACTCAAACAAGAAGCAAACATCATATTTAATTAATATACTACCGAGCCAAGTGTGTAGCAATATAAAAACTATCTAAGTGGTCAAAGAAAATAAAAACCAATCAGCTTAACATCGTCCATCGGGACCAACCCTATCATGTCCATTACCATCATCTAGAGGTTAAAAACTAATGCCCCATTGAAAACTTGTTTAAGAGTTTGCCATTACCGTAACTACAATGTATTTATAATTAAATGTCCTAAATGTAAGTAGCATAATGCCCGTAATACCCCATAAAAAAATTAAAATTTCAAAAGAAAATAAAACCGTGAATAAATTAAATAAATAAGAAAAACAAAAACAAAACCAACTACGAAAATATATATCCGTGAAAAAACAACAAAAATAACATTATTGTATTAGCGTGCTTAACCGCTCTCATACTTAAAATTTAAATTGTCCACATACTAATCAACAAACAAATTAAAAACTACATATTTATGTACCTATGTATATTCCACGGTAATAGCATAGATCAATGTGGGTTAAAGCATTATGAAACTTACTTTTAGTCTCAATATTCTCTTATTTATAATTTTTATCAAATCTTTAATTTAGCCTTAAGACATAATAATATATTTTGCATGGAAATCTCCATAATTATATGACACATCCAAATTTATATAATTAAATTCAGCGACTCCGTTAAAACCAGCGATTGAAGAGGCCTCATCAAAAGCTGCTGAATACATATTGTACATATCGGTGAGTGAGAAATTCAATTATTATAAAAGAGCTAATCCATCGATAAGCAATAAAAAGTAAGGGAGTGAACTTTTATTTACTCTTTTGTAGATGATTATATTAATTTATTGAATATAAGTGAACATGTTTATCTACATGTTGCTGTTTGCTTTGCTTTGAGATTTTGCAACAGCTCTCTGTCTTGTTATTGCTTATTAATATATTTTATTACACCGTTGCCTAAGTTAATCGAAAAGTTAAGACCCTTATTGAAATATTTAGTTATTTAATTGTACCACCTATTTCTTTATGCAACTATTAAATATTAACCTGTCAGTTTAAGTATAATTTAATTGTATTTCCGAAATAGTTAAAATTTTTATATTTTTTGATACCAATGAATTTCCCTTTAACAGTAGTACCAATTATTTCAGATCGCGTTTGTTATAGTTTAAATGAATGAATTACAATTACTGAACATTGCTCCGGATAAAAATGTTCTGAATAAAAAGAAAATAGTTTATATAATGGAAAGCTAAACGTATATTAATTTTCTTACGATGTGAGGTGAGGATAGAACGGTAGATTACATCTGGGACTGTAGGGTAAAGTTGTAGCGCCACTACAGTCAAAGGTAGGGAGGGTACAGAGGCGCGTGTCTATCCAATTCCATTCAGGATAGACTGCTAAGCTTGTTATATGGTTGATGATTTTTAACTTGTGCAGTTGTGTTGATCTAATCAGGGGTAAATAACATCATATATACAAATACGAAGAAAAGATCAACTTCCGGTCCATATTTCTATACTGAAAGTAGGGAGTCTAAAATAATATTTATGTAGACAAATTATATTGGCAAGAGAGAATTCAAATGAACACGAATCCCCCAACCGACTGACCGCTAGTGGATATCAATGGCTCCCGTTCGTTCTTGAATTTTCTAAATAGAGCAATCATCGTCAATAAAAATCAGTAGCTATTTTTTCACCATGTTTCGTTTTGTTCTATCAACAGAATGGCTATATACCTCCGTTTTGTTCCTTCGTTTTGAGCATGACCAAAGAAATATACGAAATTATATCGTTTGTACATAACATAAATTGGCGCCCAACGTGGGGCCAAGAGGGTTGAATATAATGAATAAAAAAAAAAAAAGATTTATTACAATTTTCTTTGCTCTACACCAAATACTTATTTAGTTCTAATTAGTTTTCATTAACTGACAAAGTTATTTATATTAAACATAAAGGAAGTCTAGTTTTTTCAAATAATTTTTAGCCTAATTCGGATTCTCGATTATCTGAGTTTTTTTTTCGGATATATCGACCAATTAAGTACTATTAATCCTTTTGGATCTAGTTGGAAATTATGTTTAACTTCAATAACTTTTGTCGCGGCTTGAAAGGTTCTTTTTTCGTCTTCTGAATATTTTGCTTAGTTATCGGTATCCTGGTTTTTTTTCCTGGATCTACAATATATTTGCTGCCTTTGCGAATTATTGTCCGTTAAAAAACCAGTTATAAGAAAAGGAATTTGAATATCGGTTTGTCAAATTTTAGGAGGGGAATAAACAACGTTTTGAACTCCATAGACCTGTTTTTTGTTTTCCTATCAACCACATTTTTTTTAAAGCTGAAATTATAACTACCTTCTTGATTTACTTCACTAAACGTAAGAAAACTACAATTACATTGATATTATTACTTAATATTATTTTAACCTGTAATTGCTTGTTTCCATATTAATTTTAAGGTACAATTGGAGCAAGCATAATTCATAATTCAATATAGTACTAGAGCACAACATATTTACTCTTAGTGACAATTTTTTTTTCTAATTTATACATGTGTATATTCTGTTAACATTTATCAGTTTAATTTTTTTCCCCCAACCCGAGTTAGTTATTTCTCTGCATAGCTATAATTTTTTTTCTCATTAATATTATTTTAATTAAAATATCTAAATACATACATACTTATTTTCTATACCTATAAAAAAAAAAAAATTCTTGTTCACTGATTTAAGTGTTACAAAAAATTTTCTAAAGTCTCTTCCTAGGCAGTTAGGAATTTATTGGTCAGGAAGTCAACCAATTATTTATTAGAGTTTCAATGCCAAAATTTTTTTTCTTAAAAGTTTACGTTTTTTTTAAATTTATTTTCTGAAATCGATCAGTGATTTTTTTTTCTTTCAATTCTTCAAGATTTATCTTGCAGATTTAGTCAGTTACCATTTCTTTTTACACGTCTTTTAATAAAAATGGAAAGGTCACCACCACAATCACAATCTTTGTCTTTAGCACAGGCTTTGCCTTTAGCGCAAGCATATAATGAGCAACTATGTTTACTTTGCAATGAAAAGCTTTGCCATGAAGGGCAAGATTGTCTGATTATTTCAGAGTGTCGACACGCCTTTCATCGGAGTTGCATTGAAAAGCATTTAGCCAACTCTGCGGATTGTCCGTCTTGCAAACGGCCTTGTTCTCTATCAGAACTTAAATCTATTTCGATTCAAGAACCACCACCAATCGTTGAAAAATTAAAACCGTCAAATCGGGGTAAACCACGTGGCGCTATTGCGAAACAATACAACACTCGGAGTAATCGCAATATAATTACTGAGCCACAGACACCCTCAAATAATTATGGCCCAGATTCGATTAGTCACCATCCGATTCTTGAGGATTCTCCTTTCTGTCAAAGAAACCAATCAATAGTAATGAATCAGAATTCACCGTTGACTATGAGGCAAACTACCAACTGTAGCAATAGTATTTCTAGAAATGTTGATTCTTCTCAATTATCCACTATTATTGAAAATACAGTAACACGTATGTTACAAAATCTTAACTTTGTGCAAAACTCACAAAATGGCCCGAATGATCGAAATAATCTACAAAACTCTTCAAGATCGCAAAATAATTTTCAAAATGCTCCCAGCTTTCCTCCAGATCGCCAAGAAGCTCGTAATTTTTCACACAATTATTCTATCGACGAAAATTTTGCCATTAAGGCTGACAAAATCACTTCAATAATTCAAAACTGGAACCTCAAATTTGATGGGTCTAGTAGAGGCATCAGCGTTGACGAATTTTTGTATAGAGTGCGAAGTTTGACTAGAGACACCTTCAACAATGATTTTTCATTAATTTGCCGAAATCTTCATATCTTGCTAGCTGGTAGAGCGCGCGATTGGTATTGGCGTTACCATAAACAAGTGGACAGAGTGAATTGGGATGAATTTTGTGATGCGCTAAGGTATGAATATAAAAATTTTAAATCGAATTTCGACATACAGGAAGAAATCAGGAATAGGAAAATGAAGCCCAATGAAAGTTTTGAGATATTTTATGAATCTATTAGTGGCATGTTAGACAAACTTCCAATACCAATTCCAGAATCGGATTTAGTTGGAATTTTAATGCGTAATCTTCGTCCAGAAATAAGGCACGAGTTACTTTATATCACGGTACATTCGATCGCTCATTTACGTGAATTGGTCCAAAAGAGAGAACACTTAATGGACACAGAACATTTTCGGAAAAATATAAATAATAAGTTTTCAGCAAGTTTTCATACACGACGGCAAATTGCCGAAGTAGATTGCTCGCAAGACACGTATGATACAGAACCGTTAATTGAAGACAATATCTCTGTGGAGGCAATCCAACAAACTCCGCACATATTAACATGCTGGAATTGCAATCAGCAAGGTCATCATTGGGAGGATTGTCTAGAGACTCGAAAAATATTTTGTTATGGGTGCGGACTGAAGAACACATATAAGCCTCAGTGCTCTTTATGTGCAAATAAGAAATTAGCAGTGTCAAAAAACCAGATAGGTCAGAACTCTGTTCGGAATTACCCTTAGCGGTGGTCGTAGAACCTAAAAATGTTAATGTTGAGGAAAAAGTAAAAATTCTACAACGCGAACATGTTGATTTTGAAAATAGTAATAAGAAACCATTTGATAACTCAATTCGACCGATACTACCTTACCACTTGAAATGGCAAAATTATTTAGATACACGAAGATATATTTTTAAAGTGAGTGCACTTAATAATTGCGCTACTACGTCAAAGAAACGCTCCACCGTACGGTTACGTACATATTTTAAAAACCGAAAAAACAGCTCGAAGTATATATTGTCTTCTATCGTTAATAATTTAAATGACAAACGTTACTACGCTCCAGTAAAATTTTTATCGTTTATGGAATTTGGTCTATTAGACACCGGAGCTAATATCTCCTGTATAGGATCAGATTTAGCCACTGTCGATTTTACTCCCTTTAAAGAATTTAGTCCTATGAAAACTTTTGTAAAAACTGCCGATGGTAGTAAACAAAAAGTCCTGGGGGTACTGACTGTCGATATTTCATTTAATAATGTCATGAAGAAATTGCGTATTTTGATCGTACCATCTATAACGCAGCGACTAATTTTAGGGCTAGATTTTTGGAAAAGTTTTAACTTAGCTCCCCAAGTTTTTGAAAATGTTATATGCACTACTACCCAAGGAAACCCTTCTAAGGTCATAGCAGAATATCCCAATCACTGGCAAAATTTGTCCGAAGTTCTGTCCGAGGCGAACGTAAATAAAGAATATCCCTTGAGCGACGGTCAAAAACAACAGCTTGCTGCAATAATATCTCTTTTCCCTAATTTCGAGAAACAGGGCTTAGGTCGCACTAGTCTTATTGAACATTCAATTGATGTTCGCGGCGCAAAAGCAGTTAAGCAGCGGTTTTACCCCGTGTCACCTGCTGTTGAAAAATTAATGTTCAACGAAATTGACCGTATGTTAGAGTTAGGAGTTATCGAGCCATCATCTTCTCCCTGGAGTTCTCCGATGAGACTCGTAGTGAAACCTAATAAAGTTAGATTATGCCTAGATGCACGAAAGTTGAATGAAGTCACGCAAAAAGATGCCTACCCACTGCCCAATATTGAGGGTATATTTTCCAGGTTGCCTAAGGCAAACATCATTTCAAAATTGGATTTAAAAGATGCCTACTGGCAAATTGCCTTGTCAGAAGAATCAAAACCACTTACAGCATTTACTGTCCCAGGCAGGCCCTTATACCAATTTGTAGTGATGCCTTTTGGGCTATGCAATGCGCCTTCTACGATGTGCCGGCTGATGGACAGTCTTATCCCCCCTGACCTACGTACCTGTGTATTTGGCTATTTAGATGACTTGATAATTGTGTCAGAAGACTATAGTTCGCATCTTTCCGTACTTGTTCGCGTAGCTGAACAGTTCAAGAAAGCTAACCTTACTTTAAATATCTCCAAGTCAAAGTTTTGTGTCACGGAAGTGAATTACCTGGGCTATATCATAGGTAATGGTGGAATAAAGACAGACCCAGAAAAGGTACAGTCCATTCAAAACTGGCCGATTCCTAGAAATATAAAACAGGTTCGCGGATTTCTCGGCTTAGCCGGATGGTACCGAAGGTTTATATCAAATTTTTCCTCAATTGTATTTCCCATTACTGAAGTATTATCGACTAAAAAGAAGTTCGTGTGGACTTCAGAAGCACAAAATTCCTTTGAGCTAATAAAAAGCTTACTTACTTCCGCTCCTGTACTGTCGAACCCTGACTTCTCAAAAAAGTTTTATTTACAGTGCGACGCCAGCGACTTTGGCATCGGTGCTGTGTTGGTACAGTTTGATGATGATGGCCATGAACAGCCAATAGCGTTCATGTCGAAAAAACTGAATTCTGCCCAGCGAAATTATAGTGTCACCGAACGTGAATGCTTGGCGGCGCTAGAAGCAATAAAGAAGTTCCGATGCTATCTTGAGCTTCAAGAATTTGAGGTCATTACCGATCATTCGTCGTTAGTATGGCTGATGAAGCAACAGGATGTGACAGGAAGGCTAGCAAGGTGGGTATGGAAACTACAAGGATATAAATTTGTCATTACACACAGAAAAGGGAAAGATAATGTAGTCCCTGACGCTTTGTCGAGATTCCCCTATGAAGAAATCGCCGCCTTGGATTTGCAAGAGCCAGAAATTGACTTACATTCATCACATTTTAATGACAATGACTACGTTGAGCTCAAGCGGAAAGTAAATGACAGCCCCAGTAAATATCCTGACGTTAAGGTTGTAGATAATTACGTATATATCAGAACTTCGCATTATACAGGAGATGTTAATCAAGAAAATGAGTCGTGGAAACTATGGATACCTCATAACCTAAGAATCCCGGTCATCTCTAGGTTTCATAATTCCCCAATCGTAGCCCATAGTGGCATGGCAAAAACTTTGGAATTGATTCGTCGGAAATTTTTTTGGCCAGGCATGGTTCGCGACGTAAGAAAGTTCATAGGGTCCTGTGAAATATGCAAACAATGCAAAGCCCCAAATGTAATTTTACGGCCTGAGATGGGTAGACAAATTGTAACCGCCAGACCTTTTCAGAGACTATATGTCGATATATTAGGACCTTATCCCAGGAGTAAACAAGGCAATATTGGCTTATTGATAGTGCTTGACCATATTACAAAATTTCACTGGCTATGTCCGTTAAAAAAATTTACCTCGAATGTCATTCAAAAATATCTATTAGAACAAATTTTCCACGTGTATGGAGTCCCCGAGACGCTAGTAAGTGATAATGGCTCTCAATTCAAAGCCAACGAATTCAATGCATTTTTGACAGAACTTGGTATTCAACACACTTATACAGCTGTATACTCCCCGCAATCCAATGCCTCCGAAAGGGTTAATAGATCGATTATTGCTGGCATTAGATCGTATTTAAAAAGGGATCAAACTCTTTGGGATGCCAAGCTAAGCTTCATTAGTTGTGCTTTAAGGAATTCATTCCACCAAACAACCCAGACCTCACCCTATTATGCCGTTTTCGGTCAAGAAATGATGACTCATGGTTCTTCCTATGCGCTTTTAAGAAATTTAAATTTGCTTACTGAATCACCTATTACACTGAATAGAGAAGACCAAATTCAATTGATTCGGCAGGATATTAAAAAACATATCGATAGGGCCTATGAGAAAAATCAGAGTCAATACAACTTAAGAGCTAGACCAATTTCGTATGATATAGGGCAATGGGTGTATCGCAGAAATTTCGCTCAGTCTAATCTTGAAAAAAAATTCAATTCAAAACTTGCTCCCATATTCCTAAAATCAAAAATAAGAGAAAAAGTAGGTAACAATTATTATATTTTAGAGGATGAACGAGGAAAAATTTTAGGCACATACCACGCCAAAGATCTTCGTACGTAACAATACACTTCCTCCTAATACTATTGTCCTACAAGACTAGTATTAGGCGGTTTGTAATGCACAATTAGCTCACAATCACATTTAGTATTCATTGGTGGGTAATAAAGTCTATAGTAGAAATTATTTTAATTCAGAATCTCATTCCTTCAATATGAGGTTATTTTTTTTATCACTATACTATTTTATTTTTTTATCATATTTATATTTTACATTTTTTATATATATTTGATTTATTAGTTATTTGGCTTTATCTATATTAAATACCAGCAAACCAAGGCATTGTTTAACAGGAATGGCAATTAATGCATTAAAGATCACCTGGGTTCGGTACCATGTAAACGAAGTAAATTTGTTTTTAAACTCTTCCTTACATAAAGCTTTACAATGTTAACAGTGTTCTAAGTGTTAGCCAAATGTAACAGTGGTAAAGTTTTATGTTAATAGATGGTGGCAAGAATTGGGTATGGTTCATGTCTTGGAAAGGTACGAAGTGGTAGGATGAGAAATTTCATGATATTCATTATTGTGGATTACAAAAAAATATCGGAAGAAGAGCTACGTTCTAAGCTATCTGAATATTTAGTCATCCATCGCTATGTTTACATTTTTTTTATTGAATGTCATGTAACATCGGGCTGTGTTTCCTTGTCGCAATGTAATTTTTTGGCTTTGTTCATCTACGGCCAATGATGTCAACATATATTCGGCAAATGTTACAAGCCAATTGCTTGAAGAAATTTGTATGCAACTCTGTAATTAAATAATATTGAACAAAAAAAAAAATCAAAAACGAGAGCATGTTAGAGCCATTTTCTTCCGCCAAAAGTCTTTTCTATTCGAGCAGTGGATCCAAACACACGCTTTAGCACTTGTTGGGAAAATTACATATAACCTTCTCGTGAATAAAACTTGCAAATATTTCCTAAGTACAGGTTACAATTTCATTTGCCTTATCGCTCAATAAAAGCTAGAAGCACTATTGCAGAAGAAAATAAAAAAATACTTCGCATCAGCCAGTCTGAAGTAAGTTTTTATCTCCTAAGTTTGTCTCTGTTGTTCGACGTTGTCCAAATGTTCAGGGCAGCCACCGTAACTATTCTCCGCAAGAAGTATTATCTACCTCAGGTACATTTTTAAACGTTAACTATCTTTGGAATTATGCTAAGAAGGTTAATTTTTTGTTTATCGCTAGGAAGTTCATTCCTTTCATACTTGCCAATTAGCTGTGTGGTGGGCTCACTAACGGGGCCACCACGGGGTTTTTTTTCCTTTCTGTTTGCTTCATCCAGCATTCAGTAAATCATTACACTTGACTTATAAAAAAAAACAGAAAAAAAACACAAGCAAGAGAATCCAACAAGAAGAGTAATAAACTAAAGCCAGGAACCAGTATTATAGTGTCGACAAACGGATCAACAGCTCGAGCATATGACACGGCATTGAAAGAAAAACCAAAATAACTCAAACAAGAAGCAAACATCATATTTAATTAATATACTACCGAGCCAAGTGTGTAGCAATATAAAAACTATCTAAGTGGTCAAAGAAAATAAAAACCAATCAGCTTAACATCGTCCATCGGGACCAACCCTATCATGTCCATTACCATCATCTAGAGGTTAAAAACTAATGCCCCATTGAAAACTTGTTTAAGAGTTTGCCATTACCGTAACTACAATGTATTTATAATTAAATGTCCTAAATGTAAGTAGCATAATGCCCGTAATACCCCATAAAAAAATTAAAATTTCAAAAGAAAATAAAACCGTGAATAAATTAAATAAATAAGAAAAACAAAAACAAAACCAACTACGAAAATATATATCCGTGAAAAAACAACAAAAATAACATTATTGTATTAGCGTGCTTAACCGCTCTCATACTTAAAATTTAAATTGTCCACATACTAATCAACAAACAAATTAAAAACTACATATTTATGTACCTATGTATATTCCACGGTAATAGCATAGATCAATGTGGGTTAAAGCATTATGAAACTTACTTTTAGTCTCAATATTCTCTTATTTATAATTTTTATCAAATCTTTAATTTAGCCTTAAGACATAATAATATATTTTGCATGGAAATCTCCATAATTATATGACACATCCAAATTTATATAATTAAATTCAGCGACTCCGTTAAAACCAGCGATTGAAGAGGCCTCATCAAAAGCTGCTGAATACATATTGTACATATCGGTGAGTGAGAAATTCAATTATTATAAAAGAGCTAATCCATCGATAAGCAATAAAAAGTAAGGGAGTGAACTTTTATTTACTCTTTTGTAGATGATTATATTAATTTATTGAATATAAGTGAACATGTTTATCTACATGTTGCTGTTTGCTTTGCTTTGAGATTTTGCAACAGCTCTCTGTCTTGTTATTGCTTATTAATATATTTTATTACACCGTTGCCTAAGTTAATCGAAAAGTTAAGACCCTTATTGAAATATTTAGTTATTTAATTGTACCACCTATTTCTTTATGCAACTATTAAATATTAACCTGTCAGTTTAAGTATAATTTAATTGTATTTCCGAAATAGTTAAAATTTTTATATTTTTTGATACCAATGAATTTCCCTTTAACAGTAGTACCAATTATTTCAGATCGCGTTTGTTATAGTTTAAATGAATGAATTACAATTACTGAACATTGCTCCGGATAAAAATGTTCTGAATAAAAAGAAAATAGTTTATATAATGGAAAGCTAAACGTATATTAATTTTCTTACGATGTGAGGTGAGGATAGAACGGTAGATTACATCTGGGACTGTAGGGTAAAGTTGTAGCGCCACTACAGTCAAAGGTAGGGAGGGTACAGAGGCGCGTGTCTATCCAATTCCATTCAGGATAGACTGCTAAGCTTGTTATATGGTTGATGATTTTTAACTTGTGCAGTTGTGTTGATCTAATCAGGGGTAAATAACATCATATATACAAATACGAAGAAAAGATCAACTTCCGGTCCATATTTCTATACTGAAAGTAGGGAGTCTAAAATAATATTTATGTAGACAAATTATATTGGCAAGAGAGAATTCAAATGAACACGAATCCCCCAACCGACTGACCGCTAGTGGATATCAATGGCTCCCGTTCGTTCTTGAATTTTCTAAATAGAGCAATCATCGTCAATAAAAATCAGTAGCTATTTTTTCACCATGTTTCGTTTTGTTCTATCAACAGAATGGCTATATACCTCCGTTTTGTTCCTTCGTTTTGAGCATGACCAAAGAAATATACGAAATTATATCGTTTGTACATTACAACTTCGAGACTTATTCCTTATAATTTGGCTACATATATAGATAAATATTGCATATTTTATTTTTTTGTTCTTTTATATATATGATTCTGTTTTTATATGTATATGTTTCGGATTTTTCTTTATGTTTTAATAATTCTGCTGACTTCGAGACTTATTACTTATAATTTGGTTATAAAGATAAATATTGCATATTTTATTTTTAGTTCTTTTATATAATTGAGTCTGTTTTTATATATGTTTTGGATTTTTCTTTATATTTTAATATTTCTGCTGACTTCGAGACTTATTCCTTATAATTTGGCTACATATATAGATAAATATTGCATATTTTATTTTTTTGTTCTTTTATATATATGATTCTGTTTTTATATGTATATGTTTCGGATTTTTCTTTATGTTTTAATAATTCTGCTGACTTCGAGACTTATTACTTATAATTTGGTTATATAGATAAATATTGCATATTTTATTTTTAGTTCTTTTATATAATTGAGTCTGTTTTTATATATGTTTTGGATTTTTCTTTATATTTTAATATTTCTGCTGACTTCGAGACTTATTCCTTATAATTTGGCTACATATATAGATAAATATTGCATATTTTATTTTTTTGTTCTTTTAATTGTATGTTTTGGATTTTTCTTTATATTTTAATATTTCTGCTGACTTCGAGACTTATTCCTTATAATTTGGCTACATATATAGATAAATATTGCATATTTTATTTTTTTGTTCTTATATATATATGATTCTGTTTTTATATATGTTTTTGATTTTTCTTTATGTTTAAATAATTCTGCTGACTTCGAGACTTATTCCTTATAATTTGGCTATATAGATAAATATTGGTTATATTCTTTTTTTTTTCTTTTATATATTTGATTCTGTTTTTATATGTATATGTTTCGGATTTTTCTTTATGTTTTAATAATTCTGCTGACTTCGAGACTTATTACTTATAATTTGGTTATATAGATAAATATTGCATATTTTATTTTTAGTTCTTTTATATAATTGAGTCTGTTTTTATATATGTTTTGGATTTTTCTTTATATTTTAATATTTCTGCTGACTTCGAGACTTATTCCTTATAATTTGGCTACATATATAGATAAATATTGGTTATTTTCTTTTTTTTTCTTTTATATATTTGATTCTGTTTTTATATGTATATGTTTTGGATTTTTCTTTATGTTTTAATAATTCTGCTGACTTCGAGACTTATTCCTTATAATTTGGCTATATAGATAAATATTGCATATTTTATTTTTTGTTCTTTTATATATTTGAGTCTGTTTTTATATATGTTTTTGATTTTTCTTTATGTTTTAATAATTCTGCTGACTTCGAGACTTATTCCTTCTAATTTGGCTATATAGATTAATATTGCATATTTTATTTTTTTGTTCTTTTATATATATGATTCTGTTTTTATGTATGTTTTGGATTTTTCTTTATATTTTAATATTTCTGCTGACTTCGAGACTTATTCCGTATAATTTGGCTACATATATAGATAAATATTGCATATTTTATTTTTTTGTTCTTTTATATATATGATTCTGTTTTTATATGTATATGTTTCGGATTTTTCTTTATGTTTTAATAATTCTGCTGACTTCGAGACTTATTACTTATAATTTGGCTATATAGATAAATATTGCATATTTTATTTTTTGTTCTTTTATATATTTGAGTCTGTTTTTATATATGTTTTTGATTTTTCTTTATGTTTTAATAATTCTGCTGACTTCGAGACTTATTCCTTATAATTTGGCTATATAGATAAATATTGCATATTTTATTTTTTTGTTCTTTTATATATTTGATTCTCTTTTTATATATGTTTTGGATTTTTCTTTATGTTTTAATAATCCTGCTGACTTCGAGACTTATTCCTTATAATTTGCTTATATAGATAAATATTGCATATTTTATTTTTTGTTCTTTTGTATATTTGTGTCTGTTTTTCTATATGTTTTGGATTTTTCTTTATGTTTTAATAATTCTGCTGACTTCGAGACTTATTCCTTATAATTTGGCTACATATATAGATAAATATTGCATATTTTATTTTTTGTTCTTTTATATATTTGATTCTGTTTTTATATGTATATGTTTCGGATTTTTCTTTATGTTTTAATAATTCTGCTGACTTCGAGACTTATTACATATAATTTGGTTATATAGATAAATATTGCATATTTTATTTTTAGTTCTTTTATATAACTGAGTCTGTTTTTATATATGTTTTGGATTTTTCTTTATATTTTAATATTTCTGCTGACTTCGAGACTTATTCCTTATAATTTGGCTACATATATAGATAAATATTGCATATTTTATTTTTTTGTTCTTTTATATATATGATTCTGTTTTTATATGTATATGTTTCGGATTTTTCTTTATGTTTTAATAATTCTGCTGACTTCGAGACTTATTACTTATAATTTGGTTATATAGATAAATATTGCATATTTTATTTTTAGTTCTTTTATATATTTGAGTCTGTTTTTATATATGTTTTTGATTTTTCTTTATGTTTCAATATTTCTGCTGACTTCGAGACTTATTCCTTATAATTTGGCTACATATATAGATAAATATTGCATATTTTATTTTTTTGTTCTTTTATATATATGATTCTGTTTTTATATGTATATGTTTTGGATTTTTCTTTATGTTTTAATAATTCTGCTGACTTCGAGACTTATTACTTATAATTTGGTTATATAGATAAATATTGCATATTTTATTTTTTGTTCTTTTATATATTTGAGTCTGTTTTTATATATGTTTTTGATTTTTCTTTATGTTTTAATATTTCTGCTGACTTCGAGACTTATTCCTTATAATTTGGCTACATATATAGATAAATATTGCATATTTTATTTTTTTGTTCTTTTATTTGTATGTTTTGGATTTTTCTTTATATTTTAATATTTCTGCTGACTTCGAGACTTATTCCTTATAATTTGGCTACATATATAGATAAATATTGCATATTTTATTTTTTTGTTCTTATATATATATGATTCTGTTTTTATATATGTTTTTGATTTTTCTTTATGTTTAAATAATTCTGCTGACTTCGAGACTTATTCCTTATAATTTGGCTATATAGATAAATATTGGTTATATTCTTTTTTTTTTCTTTTATATATTTGATTCTGTTTTTATATGTATATGTTTCGGATTTTTCTTTATGTTTTAATAATTCTGCTGACTTCGAGACTTATTACTTATAATTTGGTTATATAGATAAATATTGCATATTTTATTTTTAGTTCTTTTATATAATTGAGTCTGTTTTTATATATGTTTTGGATTTTTCTTTATATTTTAATATTTCTGCTGACTTCGAGACTTATTCCTTATAATTTGGCTACATATATAGATAAATATTGGTTATTTTCTTTTTTTTTTCTTTTATATATTTGATTCTGTTTTTATATGTATATGTTTTGGATTTTTCTTTATGTTTTAATAATCCTGCTGACTTCGAGATTTATTCCTTATAATTTGGCTATATAGATAAATATTGCATAATTTATTTTTTTGTTCTTATATATATATATGATTCTGTTTTTATATATGTTTTTGATTTTTCTTTATGTTTAAATAATTCTGCTGACTTCGAGATTTATTCCTTATAATTTGGCTATATAGATAAATATTGCATATTTTATTTTTTTGTTCTTTTATATATATGATTCTGGTTTTATGTATGTTTTGGATTTTTCTTTATGTTTTAATAATCCTGCTGACTTCGAGATTTATTCCTTATAATTTGGCTATATAGATAAATATTGCATATTTTATTTTTTTGTTCTTTTATATATATGATTCTGGTTTTATGTATGTTTTGGATTTTTCTTTATGTTTTAATAATCCTGCTGACTTCGAGATTTATTCCTTATAATTTGGCTATATAGATAAATATTGCATAATTTATTTTTTTGTTCTTATATATATATGATTCTGTTTTTATATATGTTTTTGATTTTTCTTTATGTTTAAATAATTCTGCTGACTTCGAGATTTATTCCTTATAATTTGGCTATATAGATAAATATTGCATATTTTATTTTTTTGTTCTTTTATATATATGATTCTGGTTTTATGTATGTTTTGGATTTTTCTTTATGTTTTAATAATCCTGCTGACTTCGAGATTTATTCCTTATAATTTGGCTATATAGATAAATATTGCATATTTTATTTTTTTGTTCTTTTATATATATGATTCTGGTTTTATGTATGTTTTGGATTTTTCTTTATGTTTTAATAATCCTGCTGACTTCGAGATTTATTCCTTATAATTTGGCTATATAGATAAATATTGCATAATTTATTTTTTTGTTCTTATATATATATGATTCTGTTTTTATATATGTTTTTGATTTTTCTTTATGTTTAAATAATTCTGCTGACTTCGAGATTTATTCCTTATAATTTGGCTATATAGATAAATATTGCATATTTTATTTTTTTGTTCTTTTATATATATGATTCTGGTTTTATGTATGTTTTGGATTTTTCTTTATGTTTTAATAATCCTGCTGACTTCGAGATTTATTCCTTATAATTTGGCTATATAGATAAATATTGCATAATTTATTTTTTTGTTCTTATATATATATGATTCTGTTTTTATATATGTTTTTGATTTTTCTTTATGTTTAAATAATTCTGCTGACTTCGAGATTTATTCCTTATAATTTGGCTATATAGATAAATATTGCATATTTTATTTTTTTGTTCTTTTATATATATGATTCTGGTTTTATGTATGTTTTGGATTTTTCTTTATGTTTTAATAATCCTGCTGACTTCGAGATTTATTCCTTATAATTTGGCTATATAGATAAATATTGCATAATTTATTTTTTTGTTCTTATATATATATGATTCTGTTTTTATATATGTTTTTGATTTTTCTTTATGTTTAAATAATTCTGCTGACTTCGAGATTTATTCCTTATAATTTGGCTATATAGATAAATATTGCATATTTTATTTTTTTGTTCTTTTATATATATGATTCTGGTTTTATGTATGTTTTGGATTTTTCTTTATGTTTTAATAATCCTGCTGACTTCGAGATTTATTCCTTATAATTTGGCTATATAGATAAATATTGCATATTTTATTTTTTTGTTCTTTTATATATATGATTCTGGTTTTATGTATGTTTTGGATTTTTCTTTATGTTTTAATAATCCTGTTGACTTCGAGATTTATTCCTTATAATTTGGCTATATAGATAAATATTGCATAATTTATTTTTTTGTTCTTATATATATATGATTCTGTTTTTATATATGTTTTTGATTTTTCTTTATGTTTAAATAATTCTGCTGACTTCGAGATTTATTCCTTATAATTTGGCTATATAGATAAATATTGCATATTTTATTTTTTTGTTCTTTTATATATATGATTCTGGTTTTATGTATGTTTTGGATTTTTCTTTATGTTTTAATAATCCTGCTGACTTCGAGATTTATTCCTTATAATTTGGCTATATAGATAAATATTGCATATTTTATTTTTTTGTTCTTTTATATATATGATTCTGGTTTTATGTATGTTTTGGATTTTTCTTTATGTTTTAATAATCCTGCTGACTTCGAGATTTATTCCTTATAATTTGGCTATATAGATAAATATTGCATAATTTATTTTTTTGTTCTTATATATATATGATTCTGTTTTTATATATGTTTTTGATTTTTCTTTATGTTTAAATAATTCTGCTGACTTCGAGATTTATTCCTTATAATTTGGCTATATAGATAAATATTGCATATTTTATTTTTTTGTTCTTTTATATATATGATTCTGGTTTTATGTATGTTTTGGATTTTTCTTTATGTTTTAATAATCCTGCTGACTTCGAGATTTATTCCTTATAATTTGGCTATATAGATAAATATTGCATATTTTATTTTTTTGTTCTTTTATATATATGATTCTGGTTTTATGTATGTTTTTGATTTTTCTTTATGTTTTAATAATTCTGCTGACTTCGAGACTTATTCCTTATAATTTGGCTATATAGATAAATATTGCATATTTTATTTTTTTGTTCTTTTATATATTTGATTCTCTTTTTATATATGTTTTGGATTTTTCTTTATGTTTTAATAATCCTGCTGACTTCGAGACTTATTCCTTATAATTTGCTTATATAGATAAATATTGCATATTTTATTTTTTGTTCTTTTGTATATTTGTGTCTGTTTTTATATATGTTTTGGATTTTTCTTTATGTTTTAATAATTCTGCTGACTTCGAGACTTATTCCTTATAATTTGGCTACATATATAGATAAATATTGCATATTTTATTTTTTTGTTCTTTTATATATATGATTCTGTTTTTATATGTATATGTTTCGGATTTTTCTTTATGTTTTAATAATTCTGCTGACTTCGAGACTTATTACTTATAATTTGGCTATATAGATAAATATTGCATATTTTATTTTTTGTTCTTTTATATATTTGAGTCTGTTTTTATATATGTTTTTGATTTTTCTTTATGTTTTAATAATTCTGCTGACTTCGAGACTTATTCCTTATAATTTGGCTATATAGATAAATATTGCATATTTTATTTTTTTGTTCTTTTATATATTTGATTCTCTTTTTATATATGTTTTGGATTTTTCTTTATGTTTTAATAATCCTGCTGACTTCGAGACTTATTCCTTATAATTTGCTTATATAGATAAATATTGCATATTTTATTTTTTGTTCTTTTGTATATTTGTGTCTGTTTTTATATATGTTTTGGATTTTTCTTTATGTTTTAATAATTCTGCTGACTTCGAGACTTATTCCTTATAATTTGGCTACATATATAGATAAATATTGCATATTTTATTTTTTGTTCTTTTATATATTTGAGTCTGTTTTTATATATGTTTTTGATTTTTCTTTATGTTTTAATAATTCTGCTGACTTCGAGACTTATTCCTTATAATTTGGCTATATAGATAAATATTGCCTATTTTATTTTTTTGTTCTTTTATATATTTGATTCTCTTTTTATATATGTTTTGGGTTTTTATTTATGTTTTAATAATTCAGCTGACTTCGAGTCTTATTCCTTATAATTTGGTTATATAGATAAATATTGCATATTTTATTTTTAGTTCTTTTATATAATTGAGTCTGTTTTTATATATGTTTTGGATTTTTCTTTATGTTTTAATAATTCTGCTGACTTCGAGACTTATTCCTTATAATTTGGCTATATAGATAAATATTGCATATTTTATTTTTTTGTTCTTTTATATATATGATTCTGTTTTTATGTATGTTTTGGATTTTTCTTTATGTTTTAATAATCCTGCTGACTTCGAGATTTATTCCTTATAATTTGGCTATATAGATAAATATTGCATATTTTATTTTTTGTTGTTTTATATATATGATTCTGTTTTTATACATGTTTTTGATTTTTCTTTATGTTTTAATAATTCTGCTGACTTCGAGATTTATTCCCTATAATTTGGCTATATAGATAAATATTGCATATTTTATGTTTTTGTTCTTATATATATGATTCTGTTTTTATATATGTTTTGGGTTTTTATTTATGTTTTAATAATTCAGCTGACTTCTAGTCTTATTCCTTATAATTTGGCTATATAGATAAATATTGCATATTTTATTTTTTGTTCTTTTATATATTTGAGTCTGTTTTTATATATGTTTTTGATTTTTCTTTATGTTTTAATAATTCTGCTGACTTCGAGACTTATTCCTTATAATTTGGCTATATAGATTAATATTGCATATTTTATTTTTTTGTTCTTTTATATATATGATTCTGTTTTTATGTATGTTTTGGATTTTTCTTTATATTTTAATATTTCTGCTGACTTCGAGACTTATTCCTTATAATTTGGCTACATATATAGATAAATATTGCATATTTTATTTTTTTGTTCTTTTATATATATGATTCTGTTTTTATATGTATATGTTTCGGATTTTTCTTTATGTTTTAATAATTCTGCTGACTTCGAGACTTATTCCTTATAATTTGGTTATATAGATAAATATTGCATATTTTATTTTTAGTTCTTTTATATAATTGAGTCTGTTTTTATATATGTTTTGGATTTTTCTTTATATTTTAATATTTCTGCTGACTTCGAGACTTATTCCTTATAATTTGGCTACATATATAGATAAATATTGCATATTTTATTTTTTTGTTCTTTTATATATTTGATTCTGTTTTTATATATGTTTTGGATTTTTCTTTATGTTTTAATAATCCTGCTGACTTCGAGACTTATTCCTTATAATTTGGCTATATAGATAAATATTGCATATTTTATTTTTTTGTTCTTTTATATATATGATTCTGTTTTTATGTATGTTTTGGATTTTTCTTTATGTTTTAATAATCCTGCTGACTTCGAGATTTATTCCTTATAATTTGGCTATATAGATAAATATTGCATATTTTATTTTTTTGTTCTTTTATATATTTGATTCTCTTTTTATATATGTTTTGGGTTTTTATTTATGTTTTAATAATTCAGCTGACTTCGAGTCTTATTCCTTATAATTTGGTTATATAGATAAATATTGCATATTTTATTTTTTTGTTCTTTTATATATTTGATTCTCTTTTTATATATGTTTTGGGTTTTTATTTATGTTTTAATAATTCAGCTGACTTCGAGTCTTATTCCTTATAATTTGGTTATATAGATAAATATTGCATATTTTATTTTTAGTTCTTTTATATAATTGAGTCTGTTTTTATATATGTTTTGGATTTTTCTTTATGTTTTAATAATTCTGCTGACTTCGAGACTTATTCCTTATAATTTGGCTATATAGATAAATATTGCATATTTTATTTTTAGTTCTTTTATATAATTGAGTCTGTTTTTATATATGTTTTGGATTTTTCTTTATATTTTAATATTTCTGCTGACTTCGAGACTTATTCCTTATAATTTGGCTACATATATAGATAAATATTGCATATTTTATTTTTTTGTTCTTTTATATATTTGATTCTGTTTTTATATATGTTTTGGATTTTTCTTTATGTTTTAATAATCCTGCTGACTTCGAGACTTATTCCTTATAATTTGGCTATATAGATAAATATTGCATATTTTATTTTTTTGTTCTTTTATATATATGATTCTGTTTTTATGTATGTTTTGGATTTTTCTTTATGTTTTAATAATCCTGCTGACTTCGAGATTTATTCCTTATAATTTGGCTATATAGATAAATATTGCATATTTTATTTTTTTGTTCTTTTATATATTTGATTCTCTTTTTATATATGTTTTGGGTTTTTATTTATGTTTTAATAATTCAGCTGACTTCGAGTCTTATTCCTTATAATTTGGTTATATAGATAAATATTGCATATTTTATTTTTTTGTTCTTTTATATATTTGATTCTCTTTTTATATATGTTTTGGGTTTTTATTTATGTTTTAATAATTCAGCTGACTTCGAGTCTTATTCCTTATAATTTGGTTATATAGATAAATATTGCATATTTTATTTTTAGTTCTTTTATATAATTGAGTCTGTTTTTATATATGTTTTGGATTTTTCTTTATGTTTTAATAATTCTGCTGACTTCGAGACTTATTCCTTATAATTTGGCTATATAGATAAATATTGCATATTTTATTTTTTTGTTCTTTTATATATTTGATTCTCTTTTTATATATGTTTTGGGTTTTTATTTATGTTTTAATAATTCAGCTGACTTCGAGTCTTATTCCTTATAATTTGGTTATATAGATAAATATTGCATATTTTATTTTTAGTTCTTTTATATAATTGAGTCTGTTTTTATATATGTTTTTGATTTTTCTTTATGTTTTAATAATTCTGCTGACTTCGAGACTTATTCCTTATAATTTGGCTATATAGATAAATATTGCATATTTTATTTTTTTGTTCTTTTATATATTTGATTATCTTTTTATATATGTTTTGGATTTTTCTTTATGTTTTAATAATCCTGCTGACTTCGAGATTTATTCCTTATAATTTGGCTATATAGATAAATATTGCATATTTTATTTTTTGTTGTTTCATATATATGATTCTGTTTTTATATATGTTTTTGATTTTTCTTTATGTTTTAATAATTCTGCTGACTTCGAGATTTATTCCCTATAATTTGGCTATATAGATAAATATTGCATATTTTATGTTTTTGTTCTTATATATATGATTCTGTTTTTATATATGTTTTGGGTTTTTATTTATGTTTTAATAATTCAGCTGACTTCGAGTCTTATTCCTTATAATTTGGTTATATAGATAAATATTTCATATTTTATTTTTAGTTCTTTTATATAATTGAGTCTGTTTTTATATATGTTTTTGAATTTTCTTTATGTTTTAATAATTCTGCTGACTTCGAGACTTATTCCTTATAATTTGGCTATATAGATAAATATTGCATATTTTATTTTTTTGTTCTTTTATATATTTGATTCTCTTTTTATATATGTTTTGGGTTTTTATTTATGTTTTAATAATTCAGCTGACTTCGAGTCTTATTCCTTATAATTTGGTTATATAGATAAATATTGCATATTTTATTTTTAGTTCTTTTATATAATTGAGTCTGTTTTTATATATATTTTTGATTTTTCTTTATGTTTTAATAATTCTGCTGACTTCGAGACTTATTCCTTATAATTTGGCTATATAGATAAATATTGCATATTTTATTTTTTTGTTCTTTTATATATTTGATTCTCTTTTTATATATGTTTTGGGTTTTTATTTATGTTTTAATAATTCAGCTGACTTCGAGTCTTATTCCTTATAATTTGGTTATATAGATAAATATTGCATATTTTATTTTTAGTTCTTTTATATAATTGAGTCTGTTTTTATATATGTTTTGGATTTTTCTTTATGTTTTAATAATTCTGCTGACTTCGAGACTTATTCCTTATAATTTAGCTATATAGATAAATATTGCATATTTTATTTTTTTGTTCTTTTATATATTTGATTCTCTTTTTATATATGTTTTGGGTTTTTATTTATGTTTTAATAATTCAGCTGACTTCGAGTCTTATTCCTTATAATTTGGTTATATAGATAAATATTGCATATTTTATTTTTAGTTCTTTTATATAATTGAGTCTGTTTTTATATATGTTTTTGATTTTTCTTTATGTTTTAATAATTCTGCTGACTTCGAGATTTATTCCCTATAATTTGGCTATAGATAAATATTGCATATTTTATGTTTTTGTTCTTATATATATGATTCTGTTTTTATATATGTTTTGGGTTTTTATTTATGTTTTAATAATTCAGCTGACTTCGAGTCTTATTCCTTATAATTTGGTTATATAGATAAATATTGCTTATTTTATTTTTTGTTCTTTTATATATTTGAGTCTGTTTTTATATATGTTTTTGATTTTTCTTTATGTTTTAATAATCCTGCTGACTTCGAGATTTATTCCTTATAATTTGGCTATATAGATAAATATTGCAAATTTTATTTTTTTGTTCTTTTATATATATGATTCTGTTTTTATGTATGTTTTGGATTTTTCTTTATGTTTTAATAATCCTGCTGACTTCGAGATTTATTCCTTATAATTTGGCTATATAGATAAATATTGCATATTTTATTTTTTGTTGTTTTATATATATGAGTCTGTTTTTATATATGTTTTTGATTTTTCTTTATGTTTTAATAATCCTGCTGACTTCGAGATTTATTCCTTATAATTTGGCTATATAGATAAATATTGCATATTTTATTTTTTTGTTCTTTTATATATATGATTCTGTTTTTATGTATGTTTTGGATTTTTCTTTATGTTTTAATAATCCTGCTGACTTCGAGATTTATTCCTTATAATTTGGCTATATAGATAAATATTGCATATTTTATTTTTTGTTGTTTTATATATATGATTCTGTTTTTATATATGTTTTTGATTTTTCTTTATGTTTTAATAATTCTGCTGACTTCGAGATTTATTCCCTATAATTTGGCTATATAGATAAATATTGCATATTTTATTTTTTTGTTCTTTTATATATATGATTCTGTTTTTATGTATGTTTTGGATTTTTCTTTATGTTTTAATAATCCTGCTGACTTCGAGATTTATTCCTTATAATTTGGCTATATAGATAAATATTGCATATTTTATTTTTTGTTGTTTTATATATATGATTCTGTTTTTATATATGTTTTTGATTTTTCTTTATGTTTTAATAATCCTGCTGACTTCGAGATTTATTCCTTATAATTTGGCTATATAGATAAATATTGCATATTTTATTTTTTTGTTCTTTTATATATATGATTCTGTTTTTATGTATGTTTTGGATTTTTCTTTATGTTTTAATAATCCTGCTGACTTCGAGATTTATTCCTTATAATTTGGCTATATAGATAAATATTGCATATTTTATTTTTTGTTGTTTTATATATATGATTCTGTTTTTATATATGTTTTTGATTTTTCTTTATGTTTTAATAATCCTGCTGACTTCGAGATTTATTCCTTATAATTTGGCTATATAGATAAATATTGCATATTTTATTTTTTTGTTCTTTTATATATATGATTCTGTTTTTATGTATGTTTTGGATTTTTCTTTATGTTTTAATAATCCTGCTGACTTCGAGATTTATTCCTTATAATTTGGCTATATAGATAAATATTGCATATTTTATTTTTTGTTGTTTTATATATATGATTCTGTTTTTATATATGTTTTTGATTTTTCTTTATGTTTTAATAATTCTGCTGACTTCGAGATTTATTCCCTATAATTTGGCTATATAGATAAATATTGCATATTTTATGTTTTTGTTCTTATATATATGATTCTGTTTTTATATATGTTTTGGGTTTTTATTTATGTTTTAATAATTCAGCTGACTTCGAGTCTTATTCCTTATAATTTGGTTATATAGATAAATATTGCTTATTTTATTTTTTGTTCTTTTATATATTTGAGTCTGTTTTTATATATGTTTTTGATTTTTCTTTATGTTTTAATAATCCTGCTGACTTCGAGATTTATTCCTTATAATTTGGCTATATAGATAAATATTGCATATTTTATTTTTTTGTTCTTTTATATATATGATTCTGTTTTTATGTATGTTTTGGATTTTTCTTTATGTTTTAATAATCCTGCTGACTTCGAGATTTATTCCTTATAATTTGGCTATATAGATAAATATTGCATATTTTATTTTTTGTTGTTTTATATATATGATTCTGTTTTTATAATTGTTTTTGATTTTTCTTTATGTTTTAATAATTCTGCTGACTTCGAGATTTATTCCCTATAATTTGGCTATATAGATAAATATTGCATATTTTATTTTTTTGTTCTTTTATATATATGATTCTGTTTTTATGTATGTTTTGGATTTTTCTTTATGTTTTAATAATCCTGCTGACTTCGAGATTTATTCCTTATAATTTGGCTATATAGATAAATATTGCATATTTTATTTTTTGTTGTTTTATATATATGATTCTGTTTTTATATATGTTTTTGATTTTTCTTTATGTTTTAATAATTCTGCTGACTTCGAGATTTATTCCCTATAATTTGGCTATATAGATAAATATTGCATATTTTATGTTTTTGTTCTTATATATATGATTCTGTTTTTATATATGTTTTGGGTTTTTATTTATGTTTTAATAATTCAGCTGACTTCGAGTCTTATTCCTTATAATTTGGTTATATAGATAAATATTGCATATTTTATTTTTAGTTCTTTTATATAATTGAGTCTGTTTTTATATATGTTTTTGATTTTTCTTTATGTTTTAATAATTCTGCTGACTTCGAGACTTATTCCTTATAATTTGGCTATATAGATAAATATTGCATATTTTATTTTTTTGTTCTTTTATATATTTGATTCTCTTTTTATATATGTTTTGGGTTTTTATTTATGTTTTAATAATTCAGCTGACTTCGAGTCTTATTCCTTATAATTTGGTTATATAGATAAATATTGCATATTTTATTTTTAGTTCTTTTATATAATTGAGTCTGTTTTTATATATGTTTTTGATTTTTCTTTATGTTTTAATAATTCTGCTGACTTCGAGACTTATTCCTTATAATTTGGCTATATAGATAAATATTGCATATTTTATTTTTTTGTTCTTTTATATATTTGATTCTCTTTTTATATATGTTTTGGGTTTTTATTTATGTTTTAATAATTCAGCTGACTTCGAGTCTTATTCCTTATAATTTGGTTATATAGATAAATATTGCATATTTTATTTTTAGTTCTTTTATATAATTGAGTCTGTTTTTATATATGTTTTTGATTTTTCTTTATGTTTTAATAATTCTGCTGACTTCGAGATTTATTCCCTATAATTTGGCTATAGATAAATATTGCATATTTTATGTTTTTGTTCTTATATATATGATTCTGTTTTTATATATGTTTTGGGTTTTTATTTATGTTTTAATAATTCAGCTGACTTCGAGTCTTATTCCTTATAATTTGGTTATATAGATAAATATTGCTTATTTTATTTTTTGTTCTTTTATATATTTGAGTCTGTTTTTATATATGTTTTTGATTTTTCTTTATGTTTTAATAATCCTGCTGACTTCGAGATTTATTCCTTATAATTTGGCTATATAGATAAATATTGCAAATTTTATTTTTTTGTTCTTTTATATATATGATTCTGTTTTTATGTATGTTTTGGATTTTTCTTTATGTTTTAATAATCCTGCTGACTTCGAGATTTATTCCTTATAATTTGGCTATATAGATAAATATTGCATATTTTATTTTTTGTTGTTTTATATATATGAGTCTGTTTTTATATATGTTTTTGATTTTTCTTTATGTTTTAATAATCCTGCTGACTTCGAGATTTATTCCTTATAATTTGGCTATATAGATAAATATTGCATATTTTATTTTTTTGTTCTTTTATATATATGATTCTGTTTTTATGTATGTTTTGGATTTTTCTTTATGTTTTAATAATCCTGCTGACTTCGAGATTTATTCCTTATAATTTGGCTATATAGATAAATATTGCATATTTTATTTTTTGTTGTTTTATATATATGATTCTGTTTTTATATATGTTTTTGATTTTTCTTTATGTTTTAATAATTCTGCTGACTTCGAGATTTATTCCCTATAATTTGGCTATATAGATAAATATTGCATATTTTATTTTTTTGTTCTTTTATATATATGATTCTGTTTTTATGTATGTTTTGGATTTTTCTTTATGTTTTAATAATCCTGCTGACTTCGAGATTTATTCCTTATAATTTGGCTATATAGATAAATATTGCATATTTTATTTTTTGTTGTTTTATATATATGATTCTGTTTTTATATATGTTTTTGATTTTTCTTTATGTTTTAATAATCCTGCTGACTTCGAGATTTATTCCTTATAATTTGGCTATATAGATAAATATTGCATATTTTATTTTTTTGTTCTTTTATATATATGATTCTGTTTTTATGTATGTTTTGGATTTTTCTTTATGTTTTAATAATCCTGCTGACTTCGAGATTTATTCCTTATAATTTGGCTATATAGATAAATATTGCATATTTTATTTTTTGTTGTTTTATATATATGATTCTGTTTTTATATATGTTTTTGATTTTTCTTTATGTTTTAATAATCCTGCTGACTTCGAGATTTATTCCTTATAATTTGGCTATATAGATAAATATTGCATATTTTATTTTTTTGTTCTTTTATATATATGATTCTGTTTTTATGTATGTTTTGGATTTTTCTTTATGTTTTAATAATCCTGCTGACTTCGAGATTTATTCCTTATAATTTGGCTATATAGATAAATATTGCATATTTTATTTTTTGTTGTTTTATATATATGATTCTGTTTTTATATATGTTTTTGATTTTTCTTTATGTTTTAATAATTCTGCTGACTTCGAGATTTATTCCCTATAATTTGGCTATATAGATAAATATTGCATATTTTATGTTTTTGTTCTTATATATATGATTCTGTTTTTATATATGTTTTGGGTTTTTATTTATGTTTTAATAATTCAGCTGACTTCGAGTCTTATTCCTTATAATTTGGTTATATAGATAAATATTGCTTATTTTATTTTTTGTTCTTTTATATATTTGAGTCTGTTTTTATATATGTTTTTGATTTTTCTTTATGTTTTAATAATCCTGCTGACTTCGAGATTTATTCCTTATAATTTGGCTATATAGATAAATATTGCATATTTTATTTTTTTGTTCTTTTATATATATGATTCTGTTTTTATGTATGTTTTGGATTTTTCTTTATGTTTTAATAATCCTGCTGACTTCGAGATTTATTCCTTATAATTTGGCTATATAGATAAATATTGCATATTTTATTTTTTGTTGTTTTATATATATGATTCTGTTTTTATATATGTTTTTGATTTTTCTTTATGTTTTAATAATTCTGCTGACTTCGAGATTTATTCCCTATAATTTGGCTATATAGATAAATATTGCATATTTTATTTTTTGTTCTTTTATATATTTGATTCTGTTTTTATATATGTTTTGGATTTTTCTTTATGTTTTAATAATTCTGCTGACTTAGAGACTTATTCCTTATAATTTGGCTATATAGATAGATATTGCATATTTTATTTTTTTGTTCTTTTATATATTTGATTCTGTTTTTATATATGTTTTGGGTTTTTATTTATGTTTTAATAATTCAGCTGACTTCGAGTCTTATTCCTTATAATTTGGTTATATAGATAAATATTGCATATTTTATTTTTAGTTCTTTTATATATTTGAGTCTGTTTTTATATATGTTTTGGATTTTTCTTTACGTTTTAATAATTCTGCTGACTTCGAGACTTATTCCTTATAATTTGGTTACATAGATAAATATTTCATATTTTTTGTTCTTTTATATATTTGAGTTTGTTTTTATATATGTTTTTGATTTTTCTTTGTTTTAATAATTCTGCTGACTTCGAGACTTATTCCTTATAATTTGGCTATATAGATAAATATTGCATATTTTATTTTTTTGTTCTTTTATATATTTGATTCTGTTTTTATATATGTTTTGGGTTTTTATTTATGTTTTAATAATTCAGCTGACTTCGAGTCTTATTCCTTATAATTTGGTTATATAGATAAATATTGCATATTTTATTTTTAGTTCTTTTATATATTTGAGTCTGTTTTTATATATGTTTTGGATTTTTCTTTACGTTTTAATAATTCTGCTGACTTCGAGGCTTATTCCTTATAATTTGGTTACATAGATAAATAATTCATATTTTTTGTTCTTTTATATATTTGAGTTTGTTTTTATATATGTTTTTGATTTTTCTTTGTTTTAATAATTCTGCTGACTTCGAGACTTATTCCTTATAATTTGGCTATATAGATAAATATTTCATATTTTATTTTTTTGTTCTTTTATATATTTGATTCTGTTTTTATATATGTTTTGGGTTTTTATTTATGTTTTAATAATTCAGCAGACTTCGAGTCTTATTCCTTATAATTTGGTTATATAGATAAATATTGCATATTTTATTTTTAGTTCTTTTATATATTTGAGTCTGTTTTTATATATGTTTTGGATTTTTCTTTACGTTTTAATAATTCTGCTGACTTCGAGGCTTATTCCTTATAATTTGGTTACATAGATAAATAATTCATATTTTTTGTTCTTTTATATATTTGAGTTTGTTTTTATATATGTTTTTGATTTTTCTTTGTTTTAATAATTCTGCTGACTTCGAGACTTATTCCTTATAATTTGGCTATATAGATAAATATTTCATATTTTATTTTTTTGTTCTTTTATATATTTGATTCTGTTTTTATATATGTTTTGGGTTTTTATTTATGTTTTAATAATTCAGCTGACTTCGAGTCTTATTCCTTATAATTTGGTTATATAGATAAATATTGCATATTTTATTTTTAGTTCTTTTATATATTTGAGTCTGTTTTTATATATGTTTTGGATTTTTCTTTACGTTTTAATAATTCTGATGACTTCGAGGCTTATTCCTTATAATTTGGTTACATAGATAAATAATTCATATTTTTTGTTCTTTTATATATTTGAGTTTGTTTTTATATATGTTTTTGATTTTTCTTTGTTTTAATAATTCTGCTGACTTCGAGACTTATTCCTTATAATTTGGCTATATAGATAAATATTTCATATTTTATTTTTTTGTTCTTTTATATATTTGATTCTGTTTTTATATATGTTTTGGGTTTTTATTTATGTTTTAATAATTCAGCTGACTTCGAGTCTTATTCCTTATAATTTGGTTATATAGATAAATATTGCATATTTTATTTTTAGTTCTTTTATATATTTGAGTCTGTTTTTATATATGTTTTGGATTTTTCTTTACGTTTTAATAATTCTGCTGACTTCGAGGCTTATTCCTTATAATTTGGTTACATAGATAAATAATTCATATTTTTTGTTCTTTTATATATTTGAGTTTGTTTTTATATATGTTTTTGATTTTTCTTTGTTTTAATAATTCTGCTGACTTCGAGACTTATTCCTTATAATTTGGCTATATACATAAATATTGCATATTTTATTTTTTGTTGTTTTATATATATGATTCTGTTTTTATATATGTTTTTGATTTTTCTTTATGTTTTAATAATTCTGCTGACTTCGAGATTTATTCCCTATAATTTGGCTATATAGATAAATATTGCATATTTTATTTTTTTGTTCTTTTATATATATGATTCTGTTTTTATGTATGTTTTGGATTTTTCTTTATGTTTTAATAATCCTGCTGACTTCGAGATTTATTCCTTATAATTTGGCTATATAGATAAATATTGCATATTTTATTTTTTGTTGTTTTATATATATGATTCTGTTTTTATATATGTTTTTGATTTTTCTTTATGTTTTAATAATTCTGCTGACTTCGAGATTTATTCCCTATAATTTGGCTATATAGATAAATATTGCATATTTTATTTTTTGTTCTTTTATATATTTGAGTCTGTTTTTATATATGTTTTGGATTTTTCTTTATGTTTTAATAATTCTGCTGACTTAGAGACTTATTCCTTATAATTTGGCTATATAGATAGATATTGCATATTTTATTTTTTTGTTCTTTTATATATTTGATTCTGTTTTTATATATGTTTTGGGTTTTTATTTATGTTTTAATAATTCAGCTGACTTCGAGTCTTATTCCTTATAATTTGGTTATATAGATAAATATTGCATATTTTATTTTTAGTTCTTTTATATATTTGAGTCTGTTTTTATATATGTTTTGGATTTTTCTTTACGTTTTAATAATTCTGCTGACTTCGAGACTTATTCCTTATAATTTGGTTACATAGATAAATATTTCATATTTTTTGTTCTTTTATATATTTGAGTTTGTTTTTATATATGTTTTTGATTTTTCTTTGTTTTAATAATTCTGCTGACTTCGAGACTTATTCCTTATAATTTGGCTATATAGATAAATATTGCATATTTTATTTTTTTGTTCTTTTATATATTTGATTCTGTTTTTATATATGTTTTGGATTTTTCTTTACGTTTTAATAATTCTGCTGACTTCGAGGCTTATTCCTTATAATTTGGTTACATAGATAAATAATTCATATTTTTTGTTCTTTTATATATTTGAGTTTGTTTTTATATATGTTTTTGATTTTTCTTTGTTTTAATAATTCTGCTGACTTCGAGACTTATTCCTTATAATTTGGCTATATAGATAAATATTTCATATTTTATTTTTTTGTTCTTTTATATATTTGATTCTGTTTTTATATATGTTTTGGGTTTTTATTTATGTTTTAATAATTCAGCTGACTTCGAGTCTTATTCCTTATAATTTGGTTATATAGATAAATATTGCATATTTTATTTTTAGTTCTTTTATATATTTGAGTCTGTTTTTATATATGTTTTGGATTTTTCTTTACGTTTTAATAATTCTGATGACTTCGAGGCTTATTCCTTATAATTTGGTTACATAGATAAATAATTCATATTTTTTGTTCTTTTATATATTTGAGTTTGTTTTTATATATGTTTTTGATTTTTCTTTGTTTTAATAATTCTGCTGACTTCGAGACTTATTCCTTATAATTTGGCTATATAGATAAATATTTCATATTTTATTTTTTTGTTCTTTTATATATTTGATTCTGTTTTTATATATGTTTTGGGTTTTTATTTATGTTTTAATAATTCAGCTGACTTCGAGTCTTATTCCTTATAATTTGGTTATATAGATAAATATTGCATATTTTATTTTTAGTTCTTTTATATATTTGAGTCTGTTTTTATATATGTTTTGGATTTTTCTTTACGTTTTAATAATTCTGCTGACTTCGAGGCTTATTCCTTATAATTTGGTTACATAGATAAATAATTCATATTTTTTGTTCTTTTATATATTTGAGTTTGTTTTTATATATGTTTTTGATTTTTCTTTGTTTTAATAATTCTGCTGACTTCGAGACTTATTCCTTATAATTTGGCTATATACATAAATATTGCATATTTTATTTTTTGTTGTTTTATATATATGATTCTGTTTTTATATATGTTTTTGATTTTTCTTTATGTTTTAATAATTCTGCTGACTTCGAGATTTATTCCCTATAATTTGGCTATATAGATAAATATTGCATATTTTATTTTTTTGTTCTTTTATATATATGATTCTGTTTTTATGTATGTTTTGGATTTTTCTTTATGTTTTAATAATCCTGCTGACTTCGAGATTTATTCCTTATAATTTGGCTATATAGATAAATATTGCATATTTTATTTTTTGTTGTTTTATATATATGATTCTGTTTTTATATATGTTTTTGATTTTTCTTTATGTTTTAATAATTCTGCTGACTTCGAGATTTATTCCCTATAATTTGGCTATATAGATAAATATTGCATATTTTATTTTTTGTTCTTTTATATATTTGAGTCTGTTTTTATATATGTTTTGGATTTTTCTTTATGTTTTAATAATTCTGCTGACTTAGAGACTTATTCCTTATAATTTGGCTATATAGATAGATATTGCATATTTTATTTTTTTGTTCTTTTATATATTTGATTCTGTTTTTATATATGTTTTGGGTTTTTATTTATGTTTTAATAATTCAGCTGACTTCGAGTCTTATTCCTTATAATTTGGTTATATAGATAAATATTGCATATTTTATTTTTAGTTCTTTTATATATTTGAGTCTGTTTTTATATATGTTTTGGATTTTTCTTTACGTTTTAATAATTCTGCTGACTTCGAGACTTATTCCTTATAATTTGGTTACATAGATAAATATTTCATATTTTTTGTTCTTTTATATATTTGAGTTTGTTTTTATATATGTTTTTGATTTTTCTTTGTTTTAATAATTCTGCTGACTTCGAGACTTATTCCTTATAATTTGGCTATATAGATAAATATTGCATATTTTATTTTTTTGTTCTTTTATATATTTGATTCTGTTTTTATATATGTTTTGGATTTTTCTTTACGTTTTAATAATTCTGCTGACTTCGAGGCTTATTCCTTATAATTTGGTTACATAGATAAATAATTCATATTTTTTGTTCTTTTATATATTTGAGTTTGTTTTTATATATGTTTTTGATTTTTCTTTGTTTTAATAATTCTGCTGACTTCGAGACTTATTCCTTATAATTTGGCTATATAGATAAATATTTCATATTTTATTTTTTTGTTCTTTTATATATTTGATTCTGTTTTTATATATGTTTTGGGTTTTTATTTATGTTTTAATAATTCAGCTGACTTCGAGTCTTATTCCTTATAATTTGGTTATATAGATAAATATTGCATATTTTATTTTTAGTTCTTTTATATATTTGAGTCTGTTTTTATATATGTTTTGGATTTTTCTTTACGTTTTAATAATTCTGATGACTTCGAGGCTTATTCCTTATAATTTGGTTACATAGATAAATAATTCATATTTTTTGTTCTTTTATATATTTGAGTTTGTTTTTATATATGTTTTTGATTTTTCTTTGTTTTAATAATTCTGCTGACTTCGAGACTTATTCCTTATAATTTGGCTATATAGATAAATATTTCATATTTTATTTTTTTGTTCTTTTATATATTTGATTCTGTTTTTATATATGTTTTGGGTTTTTATTTATGTTTTAATAATTCAGCTGACTTCGAGTCTTATTCCTTATAATTTGGTTATATAGATAAATATTGCATATTTTATTTTTAGTTCTTTTATATATTTGAGTCTGTTTTTATATATGTTTTGGATTTTTCTTTACGTTTTAATAATTCTGCTGACTTCGAGGCTTATTCCTTATAATTTGGTTACATAGATAAATAATTCATATTTTTTGTTCTTTTATATATTTGAGTTTGTTTTTATATATGTTTTTGATTTTTCTTTGTTTTAATAATTCTGCTGACTTCGAGACTTATTCCTTATAATTTGGCTATATAGATAAATATTTCATATTTTATTTTTTTGTTCTTTTATATATTTGATTCTGTTTTTATATATGTTTTGGGTTTTTATTTATGTTTTAATAATTCAGCTGACTTCGAGTCTTATTCCTTATAATTTGGTTATATAGATATTTTATTTTTAGTTCTTTTATATATTTGAGTCTGTTTTTATATATGTTTTGGATTTTTCTTTACGTTTTAATAATTCTGCTGACTTCGAGACTTATTCCTTATAATTTGGTTACATAGATAAATATTTCATATTTTTTGTTCTTTTATATATTTGAGTTTGTTTTTATATATGTTTTTGATTTTTCTTTGTTTTAATAATTCTGCTGACTTCGAGACTTATTCCTTATAATTTGGCTATATAGATAAATATTTCATATTTTATTTTTTTGTTCTTTTATATATTTGATTCTGTTTTTATATATGTTTTGGGTTTTTTTTATGTTTTAATAATTCAGCTGACTTCGAGACTTATTGCTTATAATTTGGTTATATAGATAAATATTGCATATTTTATTTTTTGTTCTTTTATATATTTGAGTCTGTTTTTATATATGTTTTGGATTTTTCTTTACGTTTTAATAATTCTGCTGACTTCGAGACTTATTCCTTATAATTTGGTTACATAGATAAATATATCATATTTTTTGTTCTTTTATATATTTGAGTTTGTTTTTATATATGTTTTTGATTTTTCTTTGTTTTAATAATTCTGCTGACTTCGAGACTTATTCCTTATAATTTGGCTATATAGATAAATATTTCATATTTTATTTTTTTGTTCTTTTATATATTTGATTCTGTTTTTATATATGTTTTGGGTTTTTATTTATGTTTTAATAATTCAGCTGACTTCGAGTCTTATTCCTTATAATTTGGTTATATAGATAAATATTGCATATTTTATTTTTAGTTCTTTTTTATATGTTTTAGTCTGTTTTTATATATGTTTTAAATTTTTCTTTATGTTTTAATAATTCTGCTGACTTCGAGACTTATTCCTCATAATTTGGCTATATAGATAAATATTGCATTTTTTTTTTGTTCTTTTATATATTTGAGTCTGTTTTTATATATGTTTTTGATTTTTCTTTATGTTTTAATAATTCTGCTGACTTCGAGACTTATTCCTTATAATTTGGCTATATAGATAAATATTGCATATTTTATTTTTTTGTTCTTATATATATATGATTCTGTTTTTATGTATGTTTTGGATTTTTCTTTATGTTTTAATAATCCTGCTGACTTCGAGACTTATTCCTTATAATTTGGTTATATAGATAAATATTGCATATTTTATTTTTTGTTCTTTTATATAATTGAGTCTGTTTTTATATATGTTTTGGATTTTTCTTTCTGTTTTAATAATTCTGCTGACTTCGAGACTTCTTCCTTATAATTTGGTTATATAGATAAATATTGCATATTTTATTTTTTGTTCTTTTATATAATTGAGTCTGTTTTTATATATGTTTTGGATTTTTCTTTCTGTTTTAATAATTCTGCTGACTTCGAGATTTATTCCTAATAATTTGGCTATATAGATAAATATTGCATATTTTATTTTTTGTTCTTTTTTTCTGATTCTGTTTTTATGTATGTTTTGGATTTTCTTTATGTTTCTATAATTCTGCTGACTTCGAGATTTATTCCTAATAATTTGGCTATATAGATAAATATTGCAATTTTTTTTTGTTCTTTTATATATATGATTCTGTTTTTATATATGTTTTTGATTTTATTTATGTTTTAATAATTCTGCTGACTTCGAGATTTATTCCTTATAATTTGGTTATATAGATAAATATTGCATATTTTATTTTTTGTTCTTTTTTTCTGGTTCTGTTTTTATGTATGTTTTCGATTTTCTTTATGTTACTATAATTCTGCTGACTTTTACTTTATTTTATTCCTTATAATTTGGCTATATAGATAAATATTGCATATTTTATTTTTTGTTCTTTTTTTCTGATTCTGTTTTTATGTATGTTTTGGATTTTCTTTATGTTACTATAATTCTGCTGACTTCGAGATTTATTCCTAATAATTTGGTTATATAGATATATATTGCATATTTTATTTTTTTGTTCTTTTATATATATGATTCTGTTTTTATATGTATATGTTTCGGATTTTTCTTTATGTTTTAATAATTCTGCTGACTTCGAGACTTATTGCTTATAATTTGGTTATATAGATAAATATTGCATATTTTATTTTTTGTTCTTTTTTTCTGATTCTGTTTTTATGTATGTTTTGGATTTTCTTTATGTTTCTATAATTCTGCTGACTTCGAGATTTATTCCTAATAATTTGGCTATATAGATAAATATTGCAATTTTTTTTTGTTCTTTTATATATATGATTCTGTTTTTATATATGTTTTTGATTTTATTTATGTTTTAATAATTCTGCTGACTTCGAGATTTATTCCTTATAATTTGGTTATATAGATAAATATTGCATATTTTATTTTTTGTTCTTTTTTTCTGGTTCTGTTTTTATGTATGTTTTCGATTTTCTTTATGTTACTATAATTCTGCTGACTTTTATTTTATTTTATTCCTTATAATTTGGCTATATAGATAAATATTGCATATTTTATTTTTTGTTCTTTTTTTCTGATTCTGTTTTTATGTATGTTTTGGATTTTCTTTATGTTACTATAATTCTGCTGACTTCGAGATTTATTCCTAATAATTTGGTTATATAGATATATATTGCATATTTTATTTTTTTGTTCTTTTATATATATGATTCTGTTTTTATATGTATATGTTTCGGATTTTTCTTTATGTTTTAATAATTCTGCTGACTTCGAGACTTATTGCTTATAATTTGGTTATATAGATAAATATTGCATATTTTATTTTTTGTTCTTTTTTTCTGATTCTGTTTTTATGTATGTTTTGGATTTTCTTTATGTTACTATAATTCTGCTGACTTCGAGATTTATTCCTAATAATTTGGTTATATAGATATATATTGCATATTTTATTTTTTTGTTCTTTTATATATATGATTCTGTTTTTATATGTATATGTTTCGGATTTTTCTTTATGTTTTAATAATTCTGCTGACTTCGAGACTTATTGCTTATAATTTGGTTATATAGATAAATATTGCATATTTTATTTTTTGTTCTTTTTTTCTGATTCTGTTTTTATGTATGTTTTGGATTTTCTTTATGTTACTATAATTCTGCTGACTTCGAGATTTATTCCTAATAATTTGGTTATATAGATATATATTGCATATTTTATTTTTTTGTTCTTTTATATATATGATTCTGTTTTTATATGTATATGTTTCGGATTTTTCTTTATGTTTTAATAATTCTGCTGACTTCGAGACTTATTGCTTATAATTTGGTTATATAGATAAATATTGCATATTTTATTTTTTGTTCTTTTTTTCTGATTCTGTTTTTATGTATGTTTTGGATTTTCTTTATGTTACTATAATTCTGCTGACTTCGAGATTTATTCCTAATAATTTGGTTATATAGATATATATTGCATATTTTATTTTTTTGTTCTTTTATATATATGATTCTGTTTTTATATGTATATGTTTCGGATTTTTCTTTATGTTTTAATAATTCTGCTGACTTCGAGACTTATTGCTTATAATTTGGTTATATAGATAAATATTGCATATTTTATTTTTTGTTCTTTTTTTCTGATTCTGTTTTTATGTATGTTTTGGATTTTCTTTATGTTACTATAATTCTGCAATTATTCCTAATAATTTGGTTATATAGATATATATTGCATATTTTATTTTTCTGTTCTTTTATATATATGATTCTGTTTTTATATGTATATGTTTCGGATTTTTCTTTATGTTTTAATAATTCTGCTGACTTCGAGACTTATTGCTTATAATTTGGTTATATAGATAAATATTGCATATTTTATTTTTTGTTCTTTTTTTCTGATTCTGTTTTTATGTATGTTTTGGATTTTCTTTATGTTTCTATAATTCTGCTGACTTCGAGATTTATTCCTAATAATTTGGCTATATAGATAAATATTGCAATTTTTTTTTGTTCTTTTATATATATGATTCTGTTTTTATATATGTTTTTGATTTTATTTATGTTTTAATAATTCTGCTGACTTCGAGATTTATTCCTTATAATTTGGTTATATAGATAAATATTGCATATTTTATTTTTTGTTCTTTTTTTCTGGTTCTGTTTTTATGTATGTTTTCGATTTTCTTTATGTTACTATAATTCTGCTGACTTTTATTTTATTTTATTCCTTATAATTTGGCTATATAGATAAATATTGCATATTTTATTTTTTGTTCTTTTTTTCTGATTCTGTTTTTATGTATGTTTTGGATTTTCTTTATGTTACTATAATTCTGCTGACTTCGAGATTTATTCCTAATAATTTGGTTATATAGATATATATTGCATATTTTATTTTTTTGTTCTTTTATATATATGATTCTGTTTTTATATGTATATGTTTCGGATTTTTCTTTATGTTTTAATAATTCTGCTGACTTCGAGACTTATTGCTTATAATTTGGTTATATAGATAAATATTGCATATTTTATTTTTTGTTCTTTTTTTCTGATTCTGTTTTTATGTATGTTTTGGATTTTCTTTATGTTACTATAATTCTGCTGACTTCGAGATTTATTCCTAATAATTTGGTTATATAGATATATATTGCATATTTTATTTTTTTGTTCTTTTATATATATGATTCTGTTTTTATATGTATATGTTTCGGATTTTTCTTTATGTTTTAATAATTCTGCTGACTTCGAGACTTATTGATTATAATTTGGTTATATAGATAAATATTGCATATTTTATTTTTTGTTCTTTTTTTCTGATTCTGTTTTTATGTATGTTTTGGATTTTCTTTATGTTACTATAATTCTGCTGACTTCGAGATTTATTCCTAATAATTTGGTTATATAGATATATATTGCATATTTTATTTTTTTGTTCTTTTATATATATGATTCTGTTTTTATATGTATATGTTTCGGATTTTTCTTTTTGTTTTAATAATTCTGCTGACTTCGAGACTTATTGCTTATAATTTGGTTATATAGATAAATATTGCATATTTTATTTTTTGTTCTTTTTTTCTGATTCTGTTTTTATGTATGTTTTGGATTTTCTTTATGTTACTATAATTCTGCTGACTTCGAGATTTATTCCTAATAATTTGGTTATATAGATATATATTGCATATTTTATTTTTTTGTTCTTTTATATATATGATTCTGTTTTTATATGTATATGTTTCGGATTTTTCTTTATGTTTTAATAATTCTGCTGACTTCGAGACTTATTGCTTATAATTTGGTTATATAGATAAATATTGCATATTTTATTTTTTGTTCTTTTTTTCTGATTCTGTTTTTATGTATGTTTTGGATTTTCTTTATGTTTCTATAATTCTGCTGACTTCGAGATTTATTCCTAATAATTTGGCTATATAGATAAATATTGCAATTTTTTTTTGTTCTTTTATATATATGATTCTGTTTTTATATATGTTTTTGATTTTATTTATGTTTTAATAATTCTGCTGACTTCGAGACTTATTGCTTATAATTTGGTTATATAGATAAATATTGCATATTTTATTTTTTGTTCTTTTTTTCTGATTCTGTTTTTATGTATGTTTTGGATTTTCTTTATGTTACTATAATTCTGCTGACTTCGAGATTTATTCCTAATAATTTGGTTATATAGATATATATTGCATATTTTATTTTTTTGTTCTTTTATATATATGATTCTGTTTTTATATGTATATGTTTCGGATTTTTCTTTTTGTTTTAATAATTCTGCTGACTTCGAGACTTATTGCTTATAATTTGGTTATATAGATAAATATTGCATATTTTATTTTTTGTTCTTTTTTTCTGATTCTGTTTTTATGTATGTTTTGGATTTTCTTTATGTTACTATAATTCTGCTGACTTCGAGATTTATTCCTAATAATTTGGTTATATAGATATATATTGCATATTTTATTTTTTTGTTCTTTTATATATATGATTCTGTTTTTATATGTATATGTTTCGGATTTTTCTTTATGTTTTAATAATTCTGCTGACTTCGAGACTTATTGCTTATAATTTGGTTATATAGATAAATATTGCATATTTTATTTTTTGTTCTTTTTTTCTGATTCTGTTTTTATGTATGTTTTGGATTTTCTTTATGTTACTATAATTCTGCTGACTTCGAGATTTATTCCTAATAATTTGGTTATATAGATAAATATTGCATATTTTATTTTTTTGTTCTTTTATATATATGATTCTGTTTTTATATGTATATGTTTCGGATTTTTCTTTATGTTTTAATAATTCTGCTGACTTCGAGACTTATTGCTTATAATTTGGTTATATAGATAAATATTGCATATTTTATTTTTTGTTCTTTTTTTCTGGTTCTGTTTTTATGTATGTTTTCGATTTTCTTTATGTTACTATAATTCTGCTGACTTTTATTTTATTCCTTATAATTTGGCTATATAGATAAATATTGCATATTTTATTTTTTGTTCTTTTTTTCTGATTCTGTTTTTATGTATGTTTTGGATTTTCTTTATGTTACTATAATTCTGCTGACTTCGAGATTTATTCCTAATAATTTGGTTATATAGATATATATTGCATATTTTATTTTTTTGTTCTTTTATATATATGATTCTGTTTTTATATGTATATGTTTCGGATTTTTCTTTATGTTTTAATAATTCTGCTGACTTCGAGACTTATTGCTTATAATTTGGTTATATAGATAAATATTGCATATTTTATTTTTTGTTCTTTTTTTCTGATTCTGTTTTTATGTATGTTTTGGATTTTCTTTATGTTACTATAATTCTGCTGACTTCGAGATTTATTCCTAATAATTTGGTTATATAGATAAATATTGCATATTTTATTTTTTTGTTCTTTTATATATATGATTCTGTTTTTATATGTATATGTTTCGGATTTTTCTTTATGTTTTAATAATTCTGCTGACTTCGAGACTTATTGCTTATAATTTGGTTATATAGATAAATATTGCATATTTTATTTTTTGTTCTTTTTTTCTGGTTCTGTTTTTATGTATGTTTTCGATTTTCTTTATGTTACTATAATTCTGCTGACTTTTATTTTATTCCTTATAATTTGGCTATATAGATAAATATTGCATATTTTATTTTTTGTTCTTTTTTCTGATTCTGTTTTTATGTATGTTTTGGATTTTCTTTATGTTACTATAATTCTGCTGACTTCGAGATTTATTCCTAATAATTTGGTTATATAGATAAATATTGCATATTTTATTTTTTTGTTCTTTTATATATGTATATGATTCTGTTTTTATATGTATATGTTTCGGATTTTTCTTTATGTTTTAATAATTCTGCTGACTTCGAGACTTTTTGCTTATAATTTGGTTATATAGATAAATATTGCATATTTTATTTTTTGTTCTTTTTTTCTGATTCTGTTTTTATGTATGTTTTGGATTTTCTTTATGTTACTATAATTCTGCTGACTTCGAGATTTATTCCTAATAATTTGGTTATATAGATAAATATTGCATATTTTATTTTTTTGTTCTTTTATATATGTATATGATTCTGTTTTTATATGTATATGTTTCGGATTTTTCTTTATGTTTTAATAATTCTGCTGACTTCGAGACTTATTGCTTATAATTTGGTTATATAGATAAATATTGCATATTTTATTTTTTGTTCTTTTTTCTGGTTCTGTTTTTATGTATGTTTTCGATTTTCTTTATGTTACTATAATTCTGCTGACTTTTATTTTATTTTATTCCTTATAATTTGGCTATATAGATAAATATTGCATATTTTATTTTTTGTTCTTTTTTTCTGATTCTGTTTTTATGTATGTTTTGGATTTTCTTTATGTTACTATAATTCTGCTGACTTCGAGATTTATTCCTAATAATTTGGTTATATAGATAAATATTGCATATTTTATTTTTTTGTTCTTTTATATATGTATATGATTCTGTTTTTATATGTATATGTTTCGGATTTTTCTTTATGTTTTAATAATTCTGCTGACTTCGAGACTTATTGCTTATAATTTGGTTATATAGATAAATATTGCATATTTTATTTTTTGTTCTTTTTTTCTGGTTCTGTTTTTATGTATGTTTTCGATTTTCTTTATGTTACTATAATTCTGCTGACTTTTATTTTATTTTATTCCTTATAATTTGGCTATATAGATAAATATTGCATATTTTATTTTTTGTTCTTTTTTTCTGATTCTGTTTTTATGTATGTTTTGGATTTTCTTTATGTTACTATAATTCTGCTGACTTTTATTTTATTTTATTCCTTATAATTTGGCTATATAGATAAATATTGCATATTTTATTTTTTGTTCTTTTTTTCTGATTCTGTTTTTATGTATGTTTTGGATTTTCTTTATGTTACTATAATTCTGCTGACTTCGAGATTTATTCCTAATAATTTGGTTATATAGATAAATATTGCATATTTTATTTTTTTGTTCTTTTATATATGTATATGATTCTGTTTTTATATGTATATGTTTCGGATTTTTCTTTATGTTTTAATAATTCTGCTGACTTCGAGACTTATTGCTTATAATTTGGTTATATAGATAAATATTGCATATTTTATTTTTTGTTCTTTTTTTCTGGTTCTGTTTTTATGTATGTTTTCGATTTTCTTTATGTTACTATAATTCTGCTGACTTTTATTTTATTTTATTCCTTATAATTTGGCTATATAGATAAATATTGCATATTTTATTTTTTGTTCTTTTTTTCTGATTCTGTTTTTATGTATGTTTTGGATTTTCTTTATGTTACTATAATTCTGCTGACTTCGAGATTTATTCCTAATAATTTGGTTATATAGATAAATATTGCATATTTTATTTTTTTGTTCTTTTATATATATGATTCTGTTTTTATATGTATATGTTTCGGATTTTTCTTTATGTTTTAATAATTCTGCTGACTTCGAGACTTATTACTTATAATTTGGTTATATAGATATATATTGCATATTTTATTTTTTTGTTCTTTTATATATATGATTCTGTTTTTATATGTATATGTTTCGGATTTTTCTTTATGTTTTAATAATTCTGCTGACTTCGAGACTTATTGCTTATAATTTGGTTATATAGATAAATATTGCATATTTTATTTTTTGTTCTTTTTTTCTGATTCTGTTTTTATGTATGTTTTGGATTTTCTTTATGTTACTATAATTCTGCTGACTTCGAGATTTATTCCTAATAATTTGGTTATATAGATAAATATTGCATATTTTATTTTTTTGTTCTTTTATATATATGATTCTGTTTTTATATGTATATGTTTCGGATTTTTCTTTATGTTTTAATAATTCTGCTGACTTCGAGACTTATTGCTTATAATTTGGTTATATAGATAAATATTGCATATTTTATTTTTTGTTCTTTTTTTCTGGTTCTGTTTTTATGTATGTTTTCGATTTTCTTTATGTTACTATAATTCTGCTGACTTTTATTTTATTCCTTATAATTTGGCTATATAGATAAATATTGCATATTTTATTTTTTGTTCTTTTTTCTGATTCTGTTTTTATGTATGTTTTGGATTTTCTTTATGTTACTATAATTCTGCTGACTTCGAGATTTATTCCTAATAATTTGGTTATATAGATAAATATTGCATATTTTATTTTTTTGTTCTTTTATATATGTATATGATTCTGTTTTTATATGTATATGTTTCGGATTTTTCTTTATGTTTTAATAATTCTGCTGACTTCGAGACTTTTTGCTTATAATTTGGTTATATAGATAAATATTGCATATTTTATTTTTTGTTCTTTTTTTCTGATTCTGTTTTTATGTATGTTTTGGATTTTCTTTATGTTACTATAATTCTGCTGACTTCGAGATTTATTCCTAATAATTTGGTTATATAGATAAATATTGCATATTTTATTTTTTTGTTCTTTTATATATGTATATGATTCTGTTTTTATATGTATATGTTTCGGATTTTTCTTTATGTTTTAATAATTCTGCTGACTTCGAGACTTATTGCTTATAATTTGGTTATATAGATAAATATTGCATATTTTATTTTTTGTTCTTTTTTCTGGTTCTGTTTTTATGTATGTTTTCGATTTTCTTTATGTTACTATAATTCTGCTGACTTTTATTTTATTTTATTCCTTATAATTTGGCTATATAGATAAATATTGCATATTTTATTTTTTGTTCTTTTTTTCTGATTCTGTTTTTATGTATGTTTTGGATTTTCTTTATGTTACTATAATTCTGCTGACTTCGAGATTTATTCCTAATAATTTGGTTATATAGATAAATATTGCATATTTTATTTTTTTGTTCTTTTATATATGTATATGATTCTGTTTTTATATGTATATGTTTCGGATTTTTCTTTATGTTTTAATAATTCTGCTGACTTCGAGACTTATTGCTTATAATTTGGTTATATAGATAAATATTGCATATTTTATTTTTTGTTCTTTTTTTCTGGTTCTGTTTTTATGTATGTTTTCGATTTTCTTTATGTTACTATAATTCTGCTGACTTTTATTTTATTTTATTCCTTATAATTTGGCTATATAGATAAATATTGCATATTTTATTTTTTGTTCTTTTTTTCTGATTCTGTTTTTATGTATGTTTTGGATTTTCTTTATGTTACTATAATTCTGCTGACTTTTATTTTATTTTATTCCTTATAATTTGGCTATATAGATAAATATTGCATATTTTATTTTTTGTTCTTTTTTTCTGATTCTGTTTTTATGTATGTTTTGGATTTTCTTTATGTTACTATAATTCTGCTGACTTCGAGATTTATTCCTAATAATTTGGTTATATAGATAAATATTGCATATTTTATTTTTTTGTTCTTTTATATATGTATATGATTCTGTTTTTATATGTATATGTTTCGGATTTTTCTTTATGTTTTAATAATTCTGCTGACTTCGAGACTTATTGCTTATAATTTGGTTATATAGATAAATATTGCATATTTTATTTTTTGTTCTTTTTTTCTGGTTCTGTTTTTATGTATGTTTTCGATTTTCTTTATGTTACTATAATTCTGCTGACTTTTATTTTATTTTATTCCTTATAATTTGGCTATATAGATAAATATTGCATATTTTATTTTTTGTTCTTTTTTTCTGATTCTGTTTTTATGTATGTTTTGGATTTTCTTTATGTTACTATAATTCTGCTGACTTTTATTTTATTTTATTCCTTATAATTTGGCTATATAGATAAATATTGCATATTTTATTTTTTGTTCTTTTTTTCTGATTCTGTTTTTATGTATGTTTTGGATTTTCTTTATGTTACTATAATTCTGCTGACTTCGAGATTTATTCCTAATAATTTGGTTATATAGATAAATATTGCATATTTTATTTTTTTGTTCTTTTATATATGTATATGATTCTGTTTTTATATGTATATGTTTCGGATTTTTCTTTATGTTTTAATAATTCTGCTGACTTCGAGACTTATTGCTTATAATTTGGTTATATAGATAAATATTGCATATTTTATTTTTTGTTCTTTTTTTCTGGTTCTGTTTTTATGTATGTTTTCGATTTTCTTTATGTTACTATAATTCTGCTGACTTTTATTTTATTTTATTCCTTATAATTTGGCTATATAGATAAATATTGCATATTTTATTTTTTGTTCTTTTTTTCTGATTCTGTTTTTATGTATGTTTTGGATTTTCTTTATGTTACTATAATTCTGCTGACTTCGAGATTTATTCCTAATAATTTGGTTATATAGATAAATATTGCATATTTTATTTTTTTGTTCTTTTATATATATGATTCTGTTTTTATATGTATATGTTTCGGATTTTTCTTTATGTTTTAATAATTCTGCTGACTTCGAGACTTATTACTTATAATTTGGTTATATAGATAAATATTGCATATTTTATTTTTTGTTCTTTTTTTCTGGTTCTGTTTTTATGTATGTTTTCGATTTTCTTTATGTTACTATAATTCTGCTGACTTTTATTTTATTCCTTATAATTTGGCTATATAGATAAATATTGCATATTTTATTTTTTGTTCTTTTTTTCTGATTCTGTTTTTATGTATGTTTTGGATTTTCTTTATGTTACTATAATTCTGCTGACTTCGAGATTTATTCCTAATAATTTGGTTATATAGATAAATATTGCATATTTTATTTTTTTGTTCTTTTATATATGTATATGATTCTGTTTTTATATGTATATGTTTCGGATTTTTCTTTATGTTTTAATAATTCTGCTGACTTCGAGACTTATTGCTTATAATTTGGTTATATAGATAAATATTGCATATTTTATTTTTTGTTCTTTTTTTCTGGTTCTGTTTTTATGTATGTTTTCGATTTTCTTTATGTTACTATAATTCTGCTGACTTTTATTTTATTTTATTCCTTATAATTTGGCTATATAGATAAATATTGCATATTTTATTTTTTGTTCTTTTTTTCTGATTCTGTTTTTATGTATGTTTTGGATTTTCTTTATGTTACTATAATTCTGCTGACTTTTATTTTATTTTATTCCTTATAATTTGGCTATATAGATAAATATTGCATATTTTATTTTTTGTTCTTTTTTTCTGATTCTGTTTTTATGTATGTTTTGGATTTTCTTTATGTTACTATAATTCTGCTGACTTCGAGATTTATTCCTAATAATTTGGTTATATAGATAAATATTGCATATTTTATTTTTTTGTTCTTTTATATATGTATATGATTCTGTTTTTATATGTATATGTTTCGGATTTTTCTTTATGTTTTAATAATTCTGCTGACTTCGAGACTTATTGCTTATAATTTGGTTATATAGATAAATATTGCATATTTTATTTTTTGTTCTTTTTTTCTGGTTCTGTTTTTATGTATGTTTTCGATTTTCTTTATGTTACTATAATTCTGCTGACTTTTATTTTATTTTATTCCTTATAATTTGGCTATATAGATAAATATTGCATATTTTATTTTTTGTTCTTTTTTTCTGATTCTGTTTTTATGTATGTTTTGGATTTTCTTTATGTTACTATAATTCTGCTGACTTCGAGATTTATTCCTAATAATTTGGTTATATAGATAAATATTGCATATTTTATTTTTTTGTTCTTTTATATATATGATTCTGTTTTTATATGTATATGTTTCGGATTTTTCTTTATGTTTTAATAATTCTGCTGACTTCGAGACTTATTACTTATAATTTGGTTATATAGATAAATATTGCATATTTTATTTTTTGTTCTTTTTTTCTGGTTCTGTTTTTATGTATGTTTTCGATTTTCTTTATGTTACTATAATTCTGCTGACTTTTATTTTATTCCTTATAATTTGGCTATATAGATAAATATTGCATATTTTATTTTTTGTTCTTTTTTTCTGATTCTGTTTTTATGTATGTTTTGGATTTTCTTTATGTTACTATAATTCTGCTGACTTCGAGATTTATTCCTAATAATTTGGTTATATAGATAAATATTGCATATTTTATTTTTTTGTTCTTTTATATATGTATATGATTCTGTTTTTATATGTATATGTTTCGGATTTTTCTTTATGTTTTAATAATTCTGCTGACTTCGAGACTTATTGCTTATAATTTGGTTATATAGATAAATATTGCATATTTTATTTTTTGTTCTTTTTTTCTGGTTCTGTTTTTATGTATGTTTTCGATTTTCTTTATGTTACTATAATTCTGCTGACTTTTATTTTATTTTATTCCTTATAATTTGGCTATATAGATAAATATTGCATATTTTATTTTTTGTTCTTTTTTTCTGATTCTGTTTTTATGTATGTTTTGGATTTTCTTTATGTTACTATAATTCTGCTGACTTTTATTTTATTTTATTCCTTATAATTTGGCTATATAGATAAATATTGCATATTTTATTTTTTGTTCTTTTTTTCTGATTCTGTTTTTATGTATGTTTTGGATTTTCTTTATGTTACTATAATTCTGCTGACTTCGAGATTTATTCCTAATAATTTGGTTATATAGATAAATATTGCATATTTTATTTTTTTGTTCTTTTATATATGTATATGATTCTGTTTTTATATGTATATGTTTCGGATTTTTCTTTATGTTTTAATAATTCTGCTGACTTCGAGACTTATTGCTTATAATTTGGTTATATAGATAAATATTGCATATTTTATTTTTTGTTCTTTTTTTCTGGTTCTGTTTTTATGTATGTTTTCGATTTTCTTTATGTTACTATAATTCTGCTGACTTTTATTTTATTTTATTCCTTATAATTTGGCTATATAGATAAATATTGCATATTTTATTTTTTGTTCTTTTTTTCTGATTCTGTTTTTATGTATGTTTTGGATTTTCTTTATGTTACTATAATTCTGCTGACTTCGAGATTTATTCCTAATAATTTGGTTATATAGATAAATATTGCATATTTTATTTTTTTGTTCTTTTATATATGTATATGATTCTGTTTTTATATGTATATGTTTCGGATTTTTCTTTATGTTTTAATAATTCTGCTGACTTCGAGACTTATTGCTTATAATTTGGTTATATAGATAAATATTGCATATTTTATTTTTTGTTCTTTTTTTCTGGTTCTGTTTTTATGTATGTTTTCGATTTTCTTTATGTTACTATAATTCTGCTGACTTTTATTTTATTTTATTCCTTATAATTTGGCTATATAGATAAATATTGCATATTTTATTTTTTGTTCTTTTTTTCTGATTCTGTTTTTATGTATGTTTTGGATTTTCTTTATGTTACTATAATTCTGCTGACTTCGAGATTTATTCCTAATAATTTGGTTATATAGATAAATATTGCATATTTTATTTTTTTGTTCTTTTATATATGTATATGATTCTGTTTTTATATGTATATGTTTCGGATTTTTCTTTATGTTTTAATAATTCTGCTGACTTCGAGACTTATTGCTTATAATTTGGTTATATAGATAAATATTGCATATTTTATTTTTTGTTCTTTTTTTCTGGTTCTGTTTTTATGTATGTTTTCGATTTTCTTTATGTTACTATAATTCTGCTGACTTTTATTTTATTTTATTCCTTATAATTTGGCTATATAGATAAATATTGCATATTTTATTTTTTGTTCTTTTTTTCTGATTCTGTTTTTATGTATGTTTTGGATTTTCTTTATGTTACTATAATTCTGCTGACTTCGAGATTTATTCCTAATAATTTGGCTATATAGATAAATATTGCAAATTTTTTTTTGTTCTTTTATATATATGATTCTGTTTTTATGTATGTTTTGGATTTTCTTTATGTTTCTATAATTCTGCTGACTTCGAGATTTATTCCTAATAATTTGGCTATATAGATAAATATTGCATATTTTATTTTTTTGTTCTTTTATATATTTGATTCTGTTTTTATATGTATATGTTTCGGATTATTCTTTATGTTTTAATAATTCTGCTGACTTCGAGATTTATTCCTAATAATTTGGCTATATAGATAAATATTGCAATTTTTTTTTTGTTCTTTTATATATATGATTCTGTTTTTATATATGTTTTTGATTTTATTTATGTTTTAATAATTCTGCTGACTTCGAGATTTATTCCTTATAATTTGGTTATATAGATAAATATTGCATATTTTATTTTTTGTTCTTTTTTTCTGGTTCTGTTTTTATGTATGTTTTCGATTTTCTTTATGTTACTATAATTCTGCTGACTTTTATTTTATTTTATTCCTTATAATTTGGCTATATAGATAAATATTGCATATTTTATTTTTTGTTCTTTTTTTCTGATTCTGTTTTTATGTATGTTTTGGATTTTCTTTATGTTACTATAATTCTGCTGACTTCGAGATTTATTCCTAATAATTTGGTTATATAGATATATATTGCATATTTTATTTTTTTGTTCTTTTATATATATGATTCTGTTTTTATATGTATATGTTTCGGATTTTTCTTTATGTTTTAATAATTCTGCTGACTTCGAGACTTATTGCTTATAATTTGGTTATATAGATAAATATTGCATATTTTATTTTTTGTTCTTTTTTTCTGATTCTGTTTTTATGTATGTTTTGGATTTTCTTTATGTTACTATAATTCTGCTGACTTCGAGATTTATTCCTAATAATTTGGTTATATAGATATATATTGCATATTTTATTTTTTTGTTCTTTTATATATATGATTCTGTTTTTATATGTATATGTTTCGGATTTTTCTTTATGTTTTAATAATTCTGCTGACTTCGAGACTTATTGATTATAATTTGGTTATATAGATAAATATTGCATATTTTATTTTTTGTTCTTTTTTTCTGATTCTGTTTTTATGTATGTTTTGGATTTTCTTTATGTTACTATAATTCTGCTGACTTCGAGATTTATTCCTAATAATTTGGTTATATAGATATATATTGCATATTTTATTTTTTTGTTCTTTTATATATATGATTCTGTTTTTATATGTATATGTTTCGGATTTTTCTTTATGTTTTAATAATTCTGCTGACTTCGAGACTTATTGCTTATAATTTGGTTATATAGATAAATATTGCATATTTTATTTTTTGTTCTTTTTTTCTGATTCTGTTTTTATGTATGTTTTGGATTTTCTTTATGTTACTATAATTCTGCTGACTTCGAGATTTATTCCTAATAATTTGGTTATATAGATATATATTGCATATTTTATTTTTTTGTTCTTTTATATATATGATTCTGTTTTTATATGTATATGTTTCGGATTTTTCTTTATGTTTTAATAATTCTGCTGACTTCGAGACTTATTGCTTATAATTTGGTTATATAGATAAATATTGCATATTTTATTTTTTGTTCTTTTTTTCTGATTCTGTTTTTATGTATGTTTTGGATTTTCTTTATGTTACTATAATTCTGCTGACTTCGAGATTTATTCCTAATAATTTGGCTATATAGATAAATATTGCATATTTTATTTTTTGTTCTTTTTTTCTGATTCTGTTTTTATGTATGTTTTGGATTTTCTTTATGTTTCTATAATTCTGCTGACTTCGAGATTTATTCCTAATAATTTGGCTATATAGATAAACATTGCAATTTTTTTTTTGTTCTTTTATATATATGATTCTGTTTTTATATATGTTTTTGATTTTATTTATGTTTTAATAATTCTGCTGACTTCGAGACTTATTGCTTATAATTTGGTTTATAGATAAATATTGCATATTTTATTTTTTGTTCTTTTTTTCTGATTCTGTTTTTATGTATGTTTTGGATTTTCTTTATGTTACTATAATTCTGCTGACTTCGAGATTTATTCCTAATAATTTGGTTATATAGATATATATTGCATATTTTATTTTTTTGTTCTTTTATATATATGATTCTGTTTTTATATGTATATGTTTCGGATTTTTCTTTATGTTTTAATAATTCTGCTGACTTCGAGACTTATTGCTTATAATTTGGTTATATAGATAAATATTGCATATTTTATTTTTTGTTCTTTTTTTGTGATTCTGTTTTTATGTATGTTTTGGATTTTCTTTATGATACTATAATTCTGCTGACTTCGAGATTTATTCCTAATAATTTGGTTATATAGATATATATTGCATATTTTATTTTTTGTTCTTTTTTTGTGATTCTGTTTTTATGTATGTTTTGGATTTTCTTTATGTTACTATAATTCTGCTGACTTCGAGATTTATTCCTAATAATTTGGTTATATAGATATATATTGCATATTTTATTTTTTTGTTCTTTTATATATATGATTCTGTTTTTATATGTATATGTTTCGGATTTTTCTTTATGTTTTAATAATTCTGCTGACTTCGAGACTTATTGCTTATAATTTGGTTATATAGATAAATATTGCATATTTTATTTTTTGTTCTTTTTTTCTGATTCTGTTTTTATGTATGTTTTGGATTTTCTTTATGTTACTATAATTCTGCTGACTTCGAGATTTATTCCTAATAATTTGGTTATATAGATAAATATTGCATATTTTATTTTTTTGTTCTTTTATATATATGATTCTGTTTTTATATGTATATGTTTCGGATTTTTCTTTATGTTTTAATAATTCTGCTGACTTCGAGACTTATTGCTTATAATTTGGTTATATAGATAAATATTGCATATTTTATTTTTTGTTCTTTTTTCTGGTTCTGTTTTTATGTATGTTTTCGATTTTCTTTATGTTACTATAATTCTGCTGACTTTTATTTTATTCCTTATAATTTGGCTATATAGATAAATATTGCATATTTTATTTTTTGTTCTTTTTTTCTGATTCTGTTTTTATGTATGTTTTGGATTTTCTTTATGTTACTATAATTCTGCTGACTTCGAGATTTATTCCTAATAATTTGGTTATATAGATATATATTGCATATTTTATTTTTTTGTTCTTTTATATATATGATTCTGTTTTTATATGTATATGTTTCGGATTTTTCTTTATGTTTTAATAATTCTGCTGACTTCGAGACTTATTGCTTATAATTTGGTTATATAGATAAATATTGCATATTTTATTTTTTGTTCTTTTTTTCTGATTCTGTTTTTATGTATGTTTTGGATTTTCTTTATGTTACTATAATTCTGCTGACTTCGAGATTTATTCCTAATAATTTGGTTATATAGATATATATTGCATATTTTATTTTTTTGTTCTTTTATATATATGATTCTGTTTTTATATGTATATGTTTCGGATTTTTCTTTATGTTTTAATAATTCTGCTGACTTCGAGACTTATTGCTTATAATTTGGTTATATAGATAAATATTGCATATTTTATTTTTTGTTCTTTTTTTCTGATTCTGTTTTTATGTATGTTTTGGATTTTCTTTATGTTACTATAATTCTGCTGACTTCGAGATTTATTCCTAATAATTTGGCTATATAGATAAATATTGCATATTTTATTTTTTGTTCTTTTTTTCTGATTCTGTTTTTATGTATGTTTTGGATTTTCTTTATGTTTCTATAATTCTGCTGACTTCGAGATTTATTCCTAATAATTTGGCTATATAGATAAATATTGCAATTTTTTTTTTGTTCTTTTATATATATGATTCTGTTTTTATATATGTTTTTGATTTTATTTATGTTTTAATAATTCTGCTGACTTCGAGACTTATTGCTTATAATTTGGTTTATAGATAAATATTGCATATTTTATTTTTTGTTCTTTTTTTCTGATTCTGTTTTTATGTATGTTTTGGATTTTCTTTATGTTACTATAATTCTGCTGACTTCGAGATTTATTCCTAATAATTTGGTTATATAGATATATATTGCATATTTTATTTTTTTGTTCTTTTATATATATGATTCTGTTTTTATATGTATATGTTTCGGATTTTTCTTTATGTTTTAATAATTCTGCTGACTTCGAGACTTATTGCTTATAATTTGGTTATATAGATAAATATTGCATATTTTATTTTTTGTTCTTTTTTTGTGATTCTGTTTTTATGTATGTTTTGGATTTTCTTTATGTTACTATAATTCTGCTGACTTCGAGATTTATTCCTAATAATTTGGTTATATAGATATATATTGCATATTTTATTTTTTGTTCTTTTTTTGTGATTCTGTTTTTATGTATGTTTTGGATTTTCTTTATGTTACTATAATTCTGCTGACTTCGAGATTTATTCCTAATAATTTGGTTATATAGATATATATTGCATATTTTATTTTTTTGTTCTTTTATATATATGATTCTGTTTTTATATGTATATGTTTCGGATTTTTCTTTATGTTTTAATAATTCTGCTGACTTCGAGACTTATTGCTTATAATTTGGTTATATAGATAAATATTGCATATTTTATTTTTTGTTCTTTTTTTCTGATTCTGTTTTTATGTATGTTTTGGATTTTCTTTATGTTACTATAATTCTGCTGACTTCGAGATTTATTCCTAATAATTTGGTTATATAGATAAATATTGCATATTTTATTTTTTTGTTCTTTTATATATATGATTCTGTTTTTATATGTATATGTTTCGGATTTTTCTTTATGTTTTAATAATTCTGCTGACTTCGAGACTTATTGCTTATAATTTGGTTATATAGATAAATATTGCATATTTTATTTTTTGTTCTTTTTTCTGGTTCTGTTTTTATGTATGTTTTCGATTTTCTTTATGTTACTATAATTCTGCTGACTTTTATTTTATTCCTTATAATTTGGCTATATAGATAAATATTGCATATTTTATTTTTTGTTCTTTTTTTCTGATTCTGTTTTTATGTATGTTTTGGATTTTCTTTATGTTACTATAATTCTGCTGACTTCGAGATTTATTCCTAATAATTTGGTTATATAGATATATATTGCATATTTTATTTTTTTGTTCTTTTATATATATGATTCTGTTTTTATATGTATATGTTTCGGATTTTTCTTTATGTTTTAATAATTCTGCTGACTTCGAGACTTATTGCTTATAATTTGGTTATATAGATAAATATTGCATATTTTATTTTTTGTTCTTTTTTTCTGATTCTGTTTTTATGTATGTTTTGGATTTTCTTTATGTTACTATAATTCTGCTGACTTCGAGATTTATTCCTAATAATTTGGTTATATAGATAAATATTGCATATTTTATTTTTTTGTTCTTTTATATATATGATTCTGTTTTTATATGTATATGTTTCGGATTTTTCTTTATGTTTTAATAATTCTGCTGACTTCGAGACTTATTGCTTATAATTTGGTTATATAGATAAATATTGCATATTTTATTTTTTGTTCTTTTTTTCTGGTTCTGTTTTTATGTATGTTTTCGATTTTCTTTATGTTACTATAATTCTGCTGACTTTTATTTTATTCCTTATAATTTGGCTATATAGATAAATATTGCATATTTTATTTTTTGTTCTTTTTTTCTGATTCTGTTTTTATGTATGTTTTGGATTTTCTTTATGTTACTATAATTCTGCTGACTTCGAGATTTATTCCTAATAATTTGGTTATATAGATAAATATTGCATATTTTATTTTTTTGTTCTTTTATATATGTATATGATTCTGTTTTTATATGTATATGTTTCGGATTTTTCTTTATGTTTTAATAATTCTGCTGACTTCGAGACTTATTGCTTATAATTTGGTTATATAGATAAATATTGCATATTTTATTTTTTGTTCTTTTTTTCTGATTCTGTTTTTATGTATGTTTTGGATTTTCTTTATGTTACTATAATTCTGCTGACTTCGAGATTTATTCCTAATAATTTGGTTATATAGATAAATATTGCATATTTTATTTTTTTGTTCTTTTATATATGTATATGATTCTGTTTTTATATGTATATGTTTCGGATTTTTCTTTATGTTTTAATAATTCTGCTGACTTCGAGACTTATTGCTTATAATTTGGTTATATAGATAAATATTGCATATTTTATTTTTTGTTCTTTTTTTCTGATTCTGTTTTTATGTATGTTTTGGATTTTCTTTATGTTACTATAATTCTGCTGACTTCGAGATTTATTCCTAATAATTTGGTTATATAGATAAATATTGCATATTTTATTTTTTTGTTCTTTTATATATGTATATGATTCTGTTTTTATATGTATATGTTTCGGATTTTTCTTTATGTTTTAATAATTCTGCTGACTTCGAGACTTATTGCTTATAATTTGGTTATATAGATAAATATTGCATATTTTATTTTTTGTTCTTTTTTTCTGATTCTGTTTTTATGTATGTTTTGGATTTTCTTTATGTTACTATAATTCTGCTGACTTCGAGATTTATTCCTAATAATTTGGTTATATAGATAAATATTGCATATTTTATTTTTTTGTTCTTTTATATATGTATATGATTCTGTTTTTATATGTATATGTTTCGGATTTTTCTTTATGTTTTAATAATTCTGCTGACTTCGAGACTTATTGCTTATAATTTGGTTATATAGATAAATATTGCATATTTTATTTTTTGTTCTTTTTTTCTGATTCTGTTTTTATGTATGTTTTGGATTTTCTTTATGTTACTATAATTCTGCTGACTTCGAGATTTATTCCTAATAATTTGGTTATATAGATAAATATTGCATATTTTATTTTTTTGTTCTTTTATATATGTATATGATTCTGTTTTTATATGTATATGTTTCGGATTTTTCTTTATGTTCTAATAATTCTGCTGACTTCGAGACTTATTGCTTATAATTTGGTTATATAGATAAATATTGCATATTTTATTTTTTGTTCTTTTTTTCTGATTCTGTTTTTATGTATGTTTTGGATTTTCTTTATGTTACTATAATTCTGCTGACTTCGAGATTTATTCCTAATAATTTGGTTATATAGATAAATATTGCATATTTTATTTTTTTGTTCTTTTATATATGTATATGATTCTGTTTTTATATGTATATGTTTCGGATTTTTCTTTATGTTTTAATAATTCTGCTGACTTCGAGACTTATTGCTTATAATTTGGTTATATAGATAAATATTGCATATTTTATTTTTTGTTCTTTTTTTCTGGTTCTGTTTTTATGTATGTTTTCGATTTTCTTTATGTTACTATAATTCTGCTGACTTTTATTTTATTTTATTCCTTATAATTTGGCTATATAGATAAATATTGCATATTTTATTTTTTGTTCTTTTTTTCTGATTCTGTTTTTATGTATGTTTTGGATTTTCTTTATGTTACTATAATTCTGCTGACTTCGAGATTTATTCCTAATAATTTGGTTATATAGATAAATATTGCATATTTTATTTTTTTGTTCTTTTATATATGTATATGATTCTGTTTTTATATGTATATGTTTCGGATTTTTCTTTATGTTTTAATAATTCTGCTGACTTCGAGACTTATTGCTTATAATTTGGTTATATAGATAAATATTGCATATTTTATTTTTTGTTCTTTTTTTCTGGTTCTGTTTTTATGTATGTTTTCGATTTTCTTTATGTTACTATAATTCTGCTGACTTTTATTTTATTTTATTCCTTATAATTTGGCTATATAGATAAATATTGCATATTTTATTTTTTGTTCTTTTTTTCTGATTCTGTTTTTATGTATGTTTTGGATTTTCTTTATGTTACTATAATTCTGCTGACTTCGAGATTTATTCCTAATAATTTGGTTATATAGATAAATATTGCATATTTTATTTTTTTGTTCTTTTATATATGTATATGATTCTGTTTTTATATGTATATGTTTCGGATTTTTCTTTATGTTTTAATAATTCTGCTGACTTCGAGACTTATTGCTTATAATTTGGTTATATAGATAAATATTGCATATTTTATTTTTTGTTCTTTTTTTCTGGTTCTGTTTTTATGTATGTTTTCGATTTTCTTTATGTTACTATAATTCTGCTGACTTTTATTTTATTTTATTCCTTATAATTTGGCTATATAGATAAATATTGCATATTTTATTTTTTGTTCTTTTTTTCTGATTCTGTTTTTATGTATGTTTTGGATTTTCTTTATGTTACTATTGTAGTATTTAATTAAAAAAAGTTTATTTATTTATTTATTTTTGTTTTGCTTAGAGCTCATTAAAAGCTCCTAAGCTGTAACTTTATTAATTAATTGTGAGCTCCTCTGGGAGCTCCAACTTTATTAGAGCTCAGCGAGGAGCTCTTTAAGATGTTTGCTAATTAATTGAATTTTAAAATAAAATACATTGTCTTATATACTAGTTATGAGAATAAATCTTAAGGGTACCTTAGAATAAGAGCGAAAAGAAAAGATATATTTTATTAGTTAAAATTATTCTTTTAGTTTCCCACGGTGGACATGCGGCGTGTGTCTCGTCAGTGATTTGTAATAATTATTATTGCTTATATTCACCTATGCATGCAAGTGTTTATTAAATAAGATTTATTTAAGTGCTTTATGCCGTTGCCTCTGAACAAATGCATGGGTGTCAAGTAACCGTCACCAAAACATTCCAGTTGTAGTCTGGCAATGCAATTCGACACTGCTGTATGCACTGGTAAAACATTGTTGGTTATAGCGACAGTTAGTTCACGCTACACCTCCACCTTTTACAAGAATGTTCATATAACGTTAGTTTTATGGACATTCTTTTTCAAATAAAAAAATCTTACTGAAGTATAATGAAAAATTAATTATTTAGTTTAATTATAATATATATATAGTAGCGCGCATACTGTTTTTAATTATTTAATATTATATAACTTAAGTCTATTTTTATGAACTATTTGTTCTTTGTTTGTTTTCTTATCAACTACGGTTACATTATTTCTTAAATCTATATTTTTTATTTTATATGGTCCCTTATATTGGGCATCTAATTTATGACCTACTTCGTTTTTAATTAATACTAAATCTCCTAATTTAAAATTATAGTCTAGTATATTCCTATCATAATGTAATTTTTGCCTAATTTTATTTCTATCTAATAGTTTATTTGCTCTATTGAGTGCTACTTCTAATCTATATTTTGCCTCTTTGGCATAGTCATCTATATTGTATAAAGGTGTGATATTTTCTATATCATTAAATTGTTTGAAATTATTTGGAAGTTTACCAAATACTAACTCGTAAGGACAGTAGTTGTGTGTTGTCGATGGAGTAGTGTTAAAGCAGTATGTGAAATACTTAAGCCATTCGTCCCAGTCAGTTCTGTCGGTTGATATATACGAACGAACGTATTCATTAAAAGTTCTGTGACTTCGTTCTATTGTACCTAATGTCTGGTGGTGGTAAGCTGTTGATGTTAATTTTTCAATTTTTAGTAAGTCACATAGTTCTGTTATTATTGAATTTTTGTATTCAGTACCCATGTCCGAAATGAACGTCTTCATTGGTCCAAAGGTGAGAATAAAATTCTCGAAAACTGCTTTGGCTACACTTTTCGCGCTTTTGTTAGGTATTGGTATAGTTACTAAATATTTTGTAAGGTCACATATTATTGTGACTGCATATTCATTGTTATTAAATGATGAAGGAAAGGGGCCAATGGTATCTATAATCACCGTGTCAAACGCTTGTGTAGGCGTCGGTGTAATTATCATTGGACCTTTTGTATGTTTTGTTATTTTGGCTTTTTGACATTTTTGGCAAGATTTGATGTATTTTGTTACATCTTTTGTTATATTTTTCCAATAGTAGTATCTTTTGATTTTATTTAGAGTTCTAGAAACACCTGAATGTCCGCCTTGTGCAGGGTCATCGTGGTATTGTTTCATTATGTTCTCTATAGTTTTAGTATCATTCTTTATGTGGGTCACCTGGTTCAGTAGCGCTACTGTTAAATTTTTCAAATATTTATTGCCCATTTCTTTAAATTCATTTGTAGAGATAAATTCGAAAATTTTCTCACTTGGTGCCACTTGTAATTTATTTATTTTGAGTTTACCGGCCACTTTTTCTAGCCTAGAGAAGAATTGTCCTAAGTCAATTTTCCCATTAGTAAATAACTCGTTAATATTTATATATGTTAGTACCGTTTTGCCTTGCTTAATATAGCATTTTGTTGGGCTAATTCTTAGTTTGTTATATTTTCTGACGTCAGAGTTGTTTATTGGTACGTATATTTTGGGCTTAATTTCTTCATTTAATTGATACTTGTTACTATTATTACTATTTGTTATATTTTGTGTCTTTTTAGCCATTGATCTTGTAGTTATTTTTAATATATTATTATTATTTTCATTTAGTTCTATTAATTCACTAATATTTATGCGTGACAATGCATCCGCTATATAATTGTCTTTTCCCCTAAGATATTCGACTGTGAAATCATACTCTTCTAAATCAAGTCGCATTCTTGTTAATTTTGAACTTGGATTTTTCATTGAGAAAAGGTAAGAGAGTGGTCTGTGATCGGATCGTACTAGAAAATGTTTGCCATATATGTATGGTCTGAAATGTTTAATAGCCCAATGTATGGCTGTTAGTTCTTGTTCAATTGTTGACTTATTGCTTTCGCCTTTAGTAAAAGTTTTTGATGCGTATGATATAGGCAATTGTTTTCCATTATGTTCTTGAGTAAGTACACCTCCACAAGCTTGTTTACTTGCATCTGTCGTTATGCAAAATTGCTTCGTGAAGTCTGGATACTGAAGTAATGTTGGTGTCATTAGTGCTTTTTTAAGGTAATTAAATGCATGGTCACAATCTTTAGTCCATTCGAACTGTACTCCTTTCTTGGATAATTTTATTAGATGTCTGGAATATTCCGAAAAATTTTTAATAAATCTACGGTAGTAATTGCAAAAGGCTACAAACCTTCTTGCGCTATCAGCATCTTTTGGTACTGGATAGTTTTCTATAACCGTATATTTACTATCGTCGGGTAATATTCCTTTATCTGTGCATTTATGACCAAGGTAAGTTACTTCTCTCATAAAAAATTAACATTTTTCTGGGTGAAGTTTTAAATTGTGCTGTCGACATAAGTCGAAGACATTTTGTAAATTTGAAAGCATATGTTTTTCTGAACATCCCAACACTACTAAATCATCCATATACAAAAAGGCTTGGTCTGGTTTTAAACCACTAAAAGCAAGTGTCATCATTCTTTGAAAAGAGTTAGGTGCTATTTTTAAACCATATGGTAATCTAGTAAATCTGTATGAACCGTTGCTTGTTGAGAATGCTGTTAAATCTCTAGAGTCATTTTCTAAACCAATTTGGTGAAATCCTGACATCAAATCTAAGCAAGAGAAATATTTTGCTCTGCCTAGTTGATCCAGAATATCATCTATCCTCGGTAAAGGAAATTTATCTGCTATTAATTTTTTATTTAATTGTCTATAGTCAATGACAAGTCTCCATCTCTTTTTGTCTGAATTCGGTAATGATTTTTTCGGTACCAATAGAATTGGACTGTTATATTCTGAGTATGATGGTTCAACGATTTTATCTTGTATTAACTTTTTCACTTGTTCGTCGATCTCTTCTTTGTGAGTATGTGGTATACGGTAATTCTTTATATATATCGGTTGTGTATCTTTTACCCTTAACTTTTGTTGATAGAAATTGTTAGTTGTTATTGGTTCTGTTTCCAAACCGAAAATATCACTGTATTCTGAACAAAGGTTAGTTAATGTTTCCTTAAAATGATTTGGAAATTTTTCTTTTAAAATTTTTAATATTTCTGATTTTCTATGTTTATTATGATATTTTTTATTATTGATTATATCATAATCAGTGGCATTTTCTGTTTTTATTTGTGTGGGTTTAATGTGAATGATTTGGTTATTAGTGTTTAGGATACGAATAAATGCTTTATTGGATTTTACTAATGTGTTTGGTATAAAAACTCCTGTTTCAATTTCTTGATTAGGTATTAGAATATCCTCGTCTGAGTTAGATATTTTTATTAGACGTATAACTTCAGATCTTGCGGGTAAAATTATATCAGAATTGTTGTTAGTAATTGGTATTGTTATTGGTTGAGGTATATTGAATGGTCTAAGTACAAAGTAATCATAATCATCATTGAAATCTAAAATGCAGTTATATTTTTTTATGAAGTCCATTCCAATGATTCCATCGCATGGTATTGGGAAATCATTGTGTATCACTTGAAAATGGTGGGGTATCAGGAAATTTTTGAACTTTAGATCAAAGAATACACTGCCTATTGATTTGATTTCACCTTGTCCTATTCCACTAAGGTTAGTTGTTTTGTTAGTGTTAATGTGTTTTAATTCAAAATGTTTTAGTTTTATTAATGAAATATCTGCTCCTGTGTCTATTAGTAGTGATATTGGGTCGTTAGTATTGTTAATTTGGATATTAATGAAAAAACATAAGTTAAGGTTTAGATTGTATATTCTATTGTCTATTGTGTTGATCTTAGGGGAAGATCGCGGTTTTCCGACTCATTTGTTTCTGTTGCTCTAACGTAGTTTTGGTTTCTACGTGTAACGTTATTATTGTATCTTGGTCGATTTCTATTATTGTTATTATAGTTGTTGTTATTATGGAAGTTATTTCGTTGGTTATTGTACCTTCCATGGAATTGTCTATTGTTATTTCCTCGGTAATTACTGCGGAATCTTTTCTGTCCGAAGTGTAAAATGGTATTTTGTTGACCGGTTGCTTCGGTGCAACTGTTAACAAATTTACTTACTGCATCGTTCATATTGTTGAACTGTCCTGCCTCCATAATAAGTTTTACCTTATCTATGGTGCAGTTCTTCGTAAGTGCTTTAACAGCAGCTTGTGTGGAGTATTTGCCTGCAATATCAGTTGATAATCCATCTGATATGTAAGCATTTTCCAAAGATTTTGTAAGAATTTCAATTTCATTACAATAAGCATTGGCAGTTTTATGGTTTTGTTTTATATTCATGAGTTTTGCGGTTAGTACTTCTACTGACTCGCCTTTTACTGTATTTTTTAATTTATCTATGACCTCTATTATTGTGTTTTCATTAGTTATCAAGTTTCTGGCATTGCCTTTTAATTTAGTTTTTATAAGGTTTATTGCTAGTGCTTCATTAGTACCTATTATAGAATTTACTAAGAGTAGTGAATCAATGAATGACCTCAAATTATCTGATTTTCCATCGAAATCAGGAATGAGCTTTGCAGCTGTATTTAGGAAATCTACAGGTGTTTGCGTCATGATTGGTTGTTTTTCATTTGCTGGTTCAGTGGTAAGTTGTGCTATTTGTATTTGTTATTTAATATATTAGACTTTATCCAAATCATTTGCTCTACTAGCATATTTTTTTCTAAGTGATCTTTTATGCAGAATATAAATTTTAAGTAGAAAATTTATAGCTGTTATTATCGTAAGTATTAAAATTAGTGTCCATAATGAGTTAATTTCTGCTTTGTGGTCAACTATTTCTACATTGGTTATTACGTTGGCGTTCGGTTTTTCGACTTTAGATTGTTCTTTACCCATCTTGATAATTGTGTAAAAAGGATCATACAAAATATTACATTAAGTTTAGTAGATTTTATTTATATATACGAAAATTCAAAACTAAAATATTTTTGTCTTATTTTTATTTATAAGAAATGATAATAATTGGTCGATATGGGAAATTTGTTCCCATATTACCGTTGATCTTTCCCAGCTTGGTGGTGGATCACTATTTACTTCTCTGATTAATAATGCCCTATCTCTTTTGAGCTTATTTGAATAGCCACCTCTACGTTTTGGCTTTTTAACTAAGTTTATTTTTGTGGCCTTTTCCTCTTTTTGTCTACTCTGGCGTTTTTTATATTGTTCAATTGTTAGTGGTTTTGGCCCCACTGGTGCCATAATAAAAATTTAAAATAAAAGTGTTTTTTTTTTTTCCACGAGCGGTTAACGCTTACTGGCCCTAGTGTGCGGCTTTAGCGCACTACAGTTAAGATAAAAATATTTAAGTTAATCATGTCTAAAATTTTAGTTCATGTACATCTGATACGAATTTATGTGCCAGTAGGCTTCATTGAGGAGCTTACGTCTTTTGATGGACAGGTCTCTCATTTATCCTTGTGTCATCGTCCTAGTTTGGTGGTGGTGTGCTGATATTGTTTTCTGGTACGTGAGTATGATGATGATTCCATTCCAATTTTGTAGTCCAGTTTCCAATTGTTGAAAGCAGTTCTTTTAGTGTATAATATTTGAATTGTTGGCAGTAGTTACGGCTTACTCTGCCTTTTGGCCAGGCGGTCATCTTCCTCTGACGGATCGTTTTAGGCTGGTCCGTCAGGAACCATTAAATTTTAAATATTAAATTTTCTTTGGGTGCTCTTTGTTAAGCACTCCAAAGTTTGGCAGGATCGCCATGTAGTATTTAATTAAAAAAAGTTTATTTATTTATTTATTTTTGTTTTGCTTAGAGCTCATTAAAAGCTCCTAAGCTGTAACTTTATTAATTAATTGTGAGCTCCTCTGGGAGCTCCAACTTTATTAGAGCTCAGCGAGGAGCTCTTTAAGATGTTTGCTAATTAATTGAATTTTAAAATAAAATACATTGTCTTATATACTAGTTATGAGAATAAATCTTAAGGGTACCTTAGAATAAGAGCGAAAAGAAAAGATATATTTTATTAGTTAAAATTATTCTTTTAGTTTCCCACGGTGGACATGCGGCGTGTGTCTCGTCAGTGATTTGTAATAATTATTATTGCTTATATTCACCTATGCATGCAAGTGTTTATTAAATAAGATTTATTTAAGTGCTTTATGCCGTTGCCTCTGAACAAATGCATGGGTGTCAAGTAACCGTCACCAAAACATTCCAGTTGTAGTCTGGCAATGCAATTCGACACTGCTGTATGCACTGGTAAAACATTGTTGGTTATAGCGACAGTTAGTTCACGCTACACTATAATTCTGCTGACTTCGAGATTTATTCCTAATAATTTGGCTATATAGATAAATATTGCATATTTTATTTTTTTGTTCTTTTATATATTTGATTCTGTTTTTATATGTATATGTTTCGGATTATTCTTTATGTTTTAATAATTCTGCTGACTTATTTTTTTGTTCTTTTATATATATGATTCTGTTTTTATGTATGTTTTGGATTTTTCTTTATGTTTTAATAATCCTGCTGACTTCGAGATTTATTCCTTATAATTTGGTTATATAGATAAATATTGCATATTTTATTTTTTGTTCTTTTTTCTGATTCTGTTTTTATGTATGTTTTGGATTTTCTTTATGTTTCTATAATTCTGCTGACTTCGAGATTTATTCCTAATAATTTGGCTATATAGATAAATATTGCATATTTTATTTTTTGTTCTTTTTTTCTGATTCTGTTGTTATGTATGTTTTGGATTTTCTTTATGTTACTATAATTCTGCTGACTTCGAGATTTATTCCTAATAATTTGGCTATATAGATAAATATTGCAATTTTTTTTTGTTCTTTTATATATATGATTCTGTTTTTATGTATGTTTTGGATTTTCTTTATGTTTCTATAATTCTGCTGACTTCGAGATTTATTCCTAATAATTTGGCTATATAGATAAATATTGCATATTTTATTTTTTTGTTCTTTTATATATTTGATTCTGTTTTTATATGTATATGTTTCGGATTATTCTTTATGTTTTAATAATTCTGGTGACTTCGAGACTTATTGCTTATAATTTGGTTATATAGATAAATATTGCATATTTTATGTTTTTGTTCTTTTATATATATGATTCTGTTTTTATGTATGTTTTGGATTTTTCTTTATGTTTTAATAATCCTGCTGACTTCGAGATTTATTCCTTATAATTTGGTTATATAGATAAATATTGCATATTTTATTTTTTGTTCTTTTTTCTGATTCTGTTTTTATGTATGTTTTGGATTTTCTTTATGTTTCTATAATTCTGCTGACTTCGAGATTTATTCCTAATAATTTGGCTATATAGATAAATATTGCATATTTTATTTTTTGTTCTTTTTTTCTGATTCTGTTGTTATGTATGTTTTGGATTTTCTTTATGTTACTATAATTCTGCTGACTTCGAGATTTATTCCTAATAATTTGGCTATATAGATAAATATTGCAATTTTTTTTTGTTCTTTTATATATATGATTCTGTTTTTATGTATGTTTTGGATTTTCTTTATGTTTCTATAATTCTGCTGACTTCGAGATTTATTCCTAATAATTTGGCTATATAGATAAATATTGCATATTTTATTTTTTTGTTCTTTTATATATTTGATTCTGTTTTTATATGTATATGTTTCGGATTATTCTTTATGTTTTAATAATTCTGGTGACTTCGAGACTTATTGCTTATAATTTGGTTATATAGATAAATATTGCATATTTTATTTTTTGTTCTTTTTTCTGATTCTGTTTTTATGTATGTTTTGGATTTTCTTTATGTTACTATAATTCTGCTGACTTTTATTTTATTTTATTCCTTATAATTTGGCTATATAGATAAATATTGCATATTTTATTTTTTTGTTCTTTTATATATTTGATTCTGTTTTTATATGTATATGTTTCGGATTATTCTTTATGTTTTAATAATTCTGCTGACTTCGAAACTTATTGCTTATAATTTGGTTATATAGATAAATATTGCATATTTTATTTTTTTGTTCTTTTATATATATGATTCTGTTTTTATGTATGTTTTGGATTTTCTTTATGTTTCTATAATTCTGCTGACTTCGAGATTTATTCCTAATAATTTGGCTATATAGATAAATATTGCATATTTTATTTTTTGTTCTTTTTTTCTGATTCTGTTTTTATGTATGTTTTGGATTTTCTTTATGTTACTATAATTCTGCTGACTTCGAGATTTATTCCTAATAATTTGGCTATATAGATAAATATTGCATATTTTATTTTTTGTTCTTTTTTTCTGATTCTGTTTTTATGTATGTTTTGGATTTTCTTTATGTTACTATAATTCTGCTGACTTCGAGATTTATTCCTAATAATTTGGCTATATAGATAAATATTGCATATTTTATTTTTTTGTTCTTTTATATATATGATTCTGTTTTTATGTATGTTTTGGATTTTCTTTATGTTACTATAATTCTGCTGACTTCGAGATTTATTCCTAATAATTTGGCTATATAGATAAATATTGCATATTTTATTTTTTGTTCTTTTTTTCTGATTCTGTTTTTATGTATGTTTTGGATTTTCTTTATGTTACTATAATTCTGCTGACTTCGAGATTTATTCCTAATAATTTGGCTATATAGATAAATATTGCATATTTTATTTTTTTGTTCTTTTATATATATGATTCTGTTTTTATGTATGTTTTGGATTTTCTTTATGTTACTATAATTCTGCTGACTTCGAGATTTATTCCTAATAATTTGGCTATATAGATAAATATTGCATATTTTATTTTTTGTTCTTTTTTCTGATTCTGTTTTTATGTATGTTTTGGATTTTCTTTATGTTACTATAATTCTGCTGACTTCGAGATTTATTCCTAATAATTTGGCTATATAGATAAATATTGCATATTTTATTTTTTGTTCTTTTTTTCTGATTCTGTTTTTATGTATGTTTTGGATTTTCTTTATGTTACTATAATTCTGCTGACTTCGAGATTTATTCCTAATAATTTGGCTATATAGATAAATATTGCATATTTTATTTTTTGTTCTTTTTTTCTGATTCTGTTTTTATGTATGTTTTGGATTTTCTTTATGTTACTATAATTCTGCTGACTTCGAGATTTATTCCTAATAATTTGGCTATATAGATAAATATTGCATATTTTATTTTTTGTTCTTTTTTTCTGATTCTGTTTTTATGTATGTTTTGGATTTTCTTTATGTTACTATAATTCTGCTGACTTCGAGATTTATTCCTAATAATTTGGCTATATAGATAAATATTGCATATTTTATTTTTTGTTCTTTTTTTCTGATTCTGTTTTTATGTATGTTTTGGATTTTCTTTATGTTACTATAATTCTGCTGACTTCGAGATTTATTCCTAATAATTTGGTTATATAGATAAATATTGCATATTTTATTTTTTGTTCTTTTTTCTGATTCTGTTTTTATGTATGTTTTGGATTTTCTTTATGTTACTATAATTCTGCTGACTTTTATTTTATTTTATTCCTTATAATTTGGCTATATAGATAAATATTGCATATTTTATTTTTTTGTTCTTTTATATATTTGATTCTGTTTTTATATGTATATGTTTCGGATTATTCTTTATGTTTTAATAATTCTGCTGACTTCGAAACTTATTGCTTATAATTTGGTTATATAGATAAATATTGCATATTTTATTTTTTTGTTCTTTTATATATATGATTCTGTTTTTATGTATGTTTTGGATTTTCTTTATGTTTCTATAATTCTGCTGACTTCGAGATTTATTCCTAATAATTTGGCTATATAGATAAATATTGCATATTTTATTTTTTGTTCTTTTTTTCTGATTCTGTTTTTATGTATGTTTTGGATTTTCTTTATGTTACTATAATTCTGCTGACTTCGAGATTTATTCCTAATAATTTGGCTATATAGATAAATATTGCATATTTTATTTTTTGTTCTTTTTTTCTGATTCTGTTTTTATGTATGTTTTGGATTTTCTTTATGTTACTATAATTCTGCTGACTTCGAGATTTATTCCTAATAATTTGGCTATATAGATAAATATTGCATATTTTATTTTTTGTTCTTTTTTTCTGATTCTGTTTTTATGTATGTTTTGGATTTTCTTTATGTTACTATAATTCTGCTGACTTCGAGATTTATTCCTAATAATTTGGCTATATAGATAAATATTGCATATTTTATTTTTTGTTCTTTTTTTCTGATTCTGTTTTTATGTATGTTTTGGATTTTCTTTATGTTACTATAATTCTGCTGACTTCGAGATTTATTCCTAATAATTTGGCTATATAGATAAATATTGCATATTTTATTTTTTGTTCTTTTTTTCTGATTCTGTTTTTATGTATGTTTTGGATTTTCTTTATGTTACTATAATTCTGCTGACTTCGAGATTTATTCCTTATAATTTGGCTATATAGATAAATATTGCATATTTTATTTTTTGTTCTTTTTTTCTGATTCTGTTTTTATGTATGTTTTGATTTTCTTTATGTTACTATAATTCTGCTGACTTTTATTTTATTCCTTATAATTTGGCTATATAGATAAATATTGCATATTTTATTTTTTGTTCTTTTTTTCTGATTCTGTTTTTATGTATGTTTTGGATTTTCTTTATGTTACTATAATTCTGCTGACTTCGAGATTTATTCCTTATAATTTGGCGATATAGATAAATATTGCATATTTTATTTTTTGTTCTTTTTTTCTGATTCTGTTTTTATGTATGTTTTAGATTTTCTTTATGTTTCTATAATTCTGCTGACTTCGAGATTTATTCCTAATAATTTGGCTATATAGATAAATATTGCATATTTTATTTTTTGTTCTTTTTTTCTGATTCTGTTTTTATGTATGTTTTGGATTTTCTTTATGTTACTATAATTCTGCTGACTTCGAGATTTATTCCTAATAATTTGGCTATATAGATAAATATTGCAAATTTTTTTTGTTCTTTTATATATATGATTCTGTTTTTATGTATGTTTTGGATTTTCTTTATGTTTCTATAATTCTGCTGACTTCGAGATTTATTCCTAATAATTTGGCTATATAGATAAATATTGCATATTTTATTTTTTGTTCTTTTTTTCTGATTCTGTTTTTATGTATGTTTTGGATTTTCTTTATGTTACTATAATTCTGCTGACTTTTATTTTATTTTATTTCTTATAATTTGGCTATATAGATAAATATTGCATATTTTATTTTTTGTTCTTTTTTTCTGATTCTGTTTTTATGTATGTTTTGGATTTTCTTTATGTTACTATAATTCTGCTGACTTCGAGATTTATTCCTAATAATTTGGCTATATAGATAAATATTGCATATTTTATTTTTTGTTCTTTTTTTCTGATTCTGTTTTTATGTCTGTTTTGGATTTTCTTTATGTTACTATAATTCTGCTGACTTCGAGATTTATTCCTAATAATTTGGCTATATAGATAAATATTGCAAATTTTTTTTTTGTTCTTTTATATATATGATTCTGTTTTTATGTATGTTTTGGATTTTCTTTATGTTTCTATAATTCTGCTGACTTCGAGATTTATTCCTAATAATTTGGCTAAATAGATAAATATTGCATATTTTATTTTTTGTTCTTTTATATATATGATTCTGTTTTTATGTATGTTTTGGATTTTCTTTATGTTTCTATAATTCTGCTGACTTCGAGATTTATTCCTAATAATTTAGCTATATAGATAAATATTGCATATTTTATTTTTTGTTCTTTTTTTTCTGATTCTGTTTTTATGTATGTTTTGGATTTTCTTTATGTTACTATAATTCTGCTGACTTCGAGATTTATTCCTTATAATTTGGCTATATAGATAAATATTGCATATTTTATTTTTTGTTCTTTTATATATATGATTCTGTTTTTATGTATGTTTTGGATTTTCTTTATGTTTCTATAATTCTGCTGACTTCGAGATTTATTCCTAATAATTTGGCTATATAGATAAATATTGCATATTTTATTTTTTGTTCTTTTTTCTGATTCTGTTTTTATGTATGTTTTGGATTTTCTTTATGTTACTATAATTCTGCTGACTTCGAGATTTATTCCTAATAATTTGGCTATATAGATAAATATTGCAAATTTTTTTTTGTTCTTTTATATATATGATTCTGTTTTTATGTATGTTTTGGATTTTCTTTATGTTTCTATAATTCTGCTGACTTCGAGATTTATTCCTAATAATTTGGCTATATAGATAAATATTGCATATTTTATTTTTTGTTCTTTTTTTTCTGATTCTGTTTTTATGTATGTTTTGGATTTTCTTTATGTTACTATAATTCTGCTGACTTCGAGATTTATTCCTAATAATTTGGCTATATAGATAAATATTGCAAATTTTTTTTTTGTTCTTTTATATATATGATTCTGTTTTTATGTATGTTTTGGATTTTCTTTATGTTTCTATAATTCTGTTGACTTCGAGATTTATTCCTAATAATTTGGCTATATAGATAAATATTGCAAATTTTTTTTTGTTCTTTTATATATATGATTCTGTTTTTATGTATGTTTTGGATTTTCTTTATGTTTCTATAATTCTGCTGACTTCGAGATTTATTCCTAATAATTTGGCTATATAGATAAATATTGCATATTTTATTTTTTGTTCTTTTTTTTCTGATTCTGTTTTTATGTATGTTTTGGATTTTCTTTATGTTACTATAATTCTGCTGACTTCGAGATTTATTCCTAATAATTTGGCTATATAGATAAATATTGCAAATTTTTTTTTGTTCTTTTATATATATGATTCTGTTTTTATGTATGTTTTGGATTTTCTTTATGTTTCTATAATTCTGCTGACTTCGAGATTTATTCCTAATAATTTGGCTATATAGATAAATATTGCATATTTTATTTTTTGTTCTTTTTTTTCTGATTCTGTTTTTATGTATGTTTTGGATTTTCTTTATGTTTCTATAATTCTGTTGACTTCGAGATTTATTCCTAATAATTTGGCTATATAGATAAATATTGCAAATTTTTTTTTGTTCTTTTATATATATGATTCTGTTTTTATGTATGTTTTGGATTTTCTTTATGTTTCTATAATTCTGTTGACTTCGAGATTTATTCCTAATAATTTGGCTATATAGATAAATATTGCAAATTTTTTTTTGTTCTTTTATATATATGATTCTGTTTTTATGTATGTTTTGGATTTTCTTTATGTTTCTATAATTCTGCTGACTTCGAGATTTATTCCTAATAATTTGGCTATATAGATAAATATTGCATATTTTATTTTTTGTTCTTTTTTTTCTGATTCTGTTTTTATGTATGTTTTGGATTTTCTTTATGTTACTATAATTCTGCTGACTTCGAGATTTATTCCTAATAATTTGGCTATATAGATAAATATTGCAAATTTATTTTTGTTCTTTTATATATATGATTCTGTTTTTATGTATGTTTTGGATTTTCTTTATGTTTCTATAATTCTGCTGACTTCGAGATTTATTCCTAATAATTTGGCTATATAGATAAATATTGCATATTTTATTTTTTGTTCTTTTTTTTCTGATTCTGTTTTTATGTATGTTTTGGATTTTCTTTATGTTACTATAATTCTGCTGACTTCGAGATTTATTCCTAATAATTTGGCTATATAGATAAATATTGCAAATTTTTTTTTGTTCTTTTATATATATGATTCTGTTTTTATGTATGTTTTGGATTTTCTTTATGTTTCTATAATTCTGCTGACTTCGAGATTTATTCCTAATAATTTGGCTATATAGATAAATATTGCATATTTTATTTTTTGTTCTTTTTTTTCTGATTCTGTTTTTATGTATGTTTTGGATTTTCTTTATGTTACTATAATTCTGCTGACTTCGAGATTTATTCCTAATAATTTGGCTATATAGATAAATATTGCATATTTTATTTTTTGTTCTTTTTTTTCTGATTCTATTTTATGTATGTTTTGGATTTTCTTTATGTTACTATAATTCTGCTGACTTCGAGATTTATTCCTAATAATTTGGCTATATAGATAAACATTGCATATTTTATTTTTTGTTCTTTTTTTTCTGATTCTGTTTTTATGTATGTTTTGGATTTTCTTTATGTTACTATAATTCTGCTGACTTCGAGATTTATTCCTAATAATTTGGCTATATAGATAAATATTGCAAATTTTTTTTTGTTCTTTTATATATATGATTCTGTTTTTATGTATGTTTTGGATTTTCTTTATGTTTCTATAATTCTGCTGACTTCGAGATTTATTCCTAATAATTTGGCTATATAGATAAATATTGCATATTTTATTTTTTGTTCCTTTTTTTCTGATTCTGTTTTTATGTATGTTTTGGATTTTCTTTATGTTACTATAATTCTGCTGACTTCGAGATTTATTCCTAATAATTTGGCTATATAGATAAATATTGCAAATTTTTTTTTGTTCTTTTATATATATGATTCTGGTTTTATGTATGTTTTGGATTTTCTTTATGTTTCTATAATTCTGCTGACTTCGAGATTTATTCCTAATAATTTGGCTATATAGATAAATATTGCATATTTTATTTTTTGTTCTTTTTTTTCTGATTCTGTTTTTATGTATGTTTTGGATTTTCTTTATGTTACTATAATTCTGCTGACTTCGAGATTTATTCCTAATAATTTGGCTATATAGATAAATATTGCATATTTTATTTTTTGTTCTTTTTTTCTGATTCTGTTTTTATGTATGTTTTGGATTTTCTTTATGTTACTATAATTCTGCTGACTTCGAGATTTATTCCTAATAATTTGGCTATATAGATAAATATTGCAAATTTTTTTTTGTTCTTTTATATATATGATTCTGTTTTTATGTATGTTTTGGATTTTCTTTATGTTTCTATAATTCTGCTGACTTCGAGATTTATTCCTAATAATTTGGCTATATAGATAAATATTGCATATTTTATTTTTTGTTCTTTTTTTTCTGATTCTGTTTTTATGTATGTTTTGGATTTTCTTTATGTTACTATAATTCTGCTGACTTCGAGATTTATTCCTAATAATTTGGCTATATAGATAAATATTGCAAATTTTTTTTTGTTCTTTTATATATATGATTCTGTTTTTATGTATGTTTTGGATTTTCTTTATGTTTCTATAATATTGCTGACTTCGAGATTTATTCCTAATAATTTGGCTATATAGATAAATATTGCATATTTTATTTTTTGTTCTTTTTTTTCTGATTCTGTTTTTATGTATGTTTTGGATTTTCTTTATGTTACTATAATTCTGCTGACTTCGAGATTTATTCCTAATAATTTGGCTATATAGATAAATATTGCAAATTTTTTTTTGTTCTTTTATATATATGATTCTGTTTTTATGTATGTTTTGGATTTTCTTTATGTTTCTATAATTCTGCTGACTTCGAGATTTATTCCTAATAATTTGGCTATATAGATAAATATTGCATATTTTATTTTTTGTTCTTTTTTTTCTGATTCTGTTTTTATGTATGTTTTGGATTTTCTTTATGTTACTATAATTCTGCTGACTTCGAGATTTATTCCTAATAATTTGGCTATATAGATAAATATTGCAAATTTTTTTTTGTTCTTTTATATATATGATTCTGTTTTTATGTATGTTTTGGATTTTCTTTATGTTTCTATAATTCTGCTGACTTCGAGATTTATTCCTAATAATTTGGCTATATAGATAAATATTGCATATTTTATTTTTTGTTCTTTTTTTTCTGATTCTGTTTTTATGTATGTTTTGGATTTTCTTTATGTTACTATAATTCTGCTGACTTCGAGATTTATTCCTAATAATTTGGCTATATAGATAAATATTGCAAATTTTTTTTTGTTCTTTTATATATATGATTCTGTTTTTATGTATGTTTTGGATTTTCTTTATGTTTCTATAATTCTGCTGACTTCGAGATTTATTCCTAATAATTTGGCTATATAGATAAATATTGCATATTTTATTTTTTGTTCTTTTTTTTCTGATTCTGTTTTTATGTATGTTTTGGATTTTCTTTATGTTACTATAATTCTGCTGACTTCGAGATTTATTCCTAATAATTTGGCTATATAGATAAATATTGCAAATTTTTTTTTGTTCTTTTATATATATGATTCTGTTTTTATGTATGTTTTGGATTTTCTTTATGTTTCTATAATTCTGCTGACTTCGAGATTTATTCCTAATAATTTGGCTATATAGATAAATATTGCATATTTTATTTTTTGTTCTTTTTTTTCTGATTCTGTTTTTATGTATGTTTTGGATTTTCTTTATGTTACTATAATTCTGCTGACTTCGAGATTTATTCCTAATAATTTGGCTATATAGATAAATATTGCAAATTTTTTTTTGTTCTTTTATATATATGATTCTGTTTTTATGTATGTTTTGGATTTTCTTTATGTTTCTATAATTCTGCTGACTTCGAGATTTATTCCTAATAATTTGGCTATATAGATAAATATTGCATATTTTATTTTTTGTTCTTTTTTTTCTGATTCTGTTTTTATGTATGTTTTGGATTTTCTTTATGTTTCTATAATTCTGTTGACTTCGAGATTTATTCCTAATAATTTGGCTATATAGATAAATATTGCAAATTTTTTTTGTTCTTTTATATATATGATTCTGTTTTTATGTATGTTTTGGATTTTCTTTATGTTTCTATAATTCTGTTGACTTCGAGATTTATTCCTAATAATTTGGCTATATAGATAAATATTGCAAATTTTTTTTTGTTCTTTTATATATATGATTCTGTTTTTATGTATGTTTTGGATTTTCTTTATGTTTCTATAATTCTGCTGACTTCGAGATTTATTCCTAATAATTTGGCTATATAGATAAATATTGCATATTTTATTTTTTGTTCTTTTTTTTCTGATTCTGTTTTTATGTATGTTTTGGATTTTCTTTATGTTACTATAATTCTGCTGACTTCGAGATTTATTCCTAATAATTTGGCTATATAGATAAATATTGCAAATTTTTTTTTGTTCTTTTATATATATGATTCTGTTTTTATGTATGTTTTGGATTTTCTTTATGTTTCTATAATTCTGCTGACTTCGAGATTTATTCCTAATAATTTGGCTATATAGATAAATATTGCATATTTTATTTTTTGTTCTTTTTTTTCTGATTCTGTTTTTATGTATGTTTTGGATTTTCTTTATGTTACTATAATTCTGCTGACTTCGAGATTTATTCCTAATAATTTGGCTATATAGATAAATATTGCAAATTTTTTTTTGTTCTTTTATATATATGATTCTGTTTTTATGTATGTTTTGGATTTTCTTTATGTTTCTATAATTCTGTTGACTTCGAGATTTATTCCTAATAATTTGGCTATATAGATAAATATTGCATATTTTATTTTTTGTTCTTTTATATATATGATTCTGTTTTTATGTATGTTTTGGATTTTCTTTATGTTTCTATACTTCTGCTGACTTCGAGATTTATTCCTAATAATTTGGCTATATATATAAATATTGCATATTTTATTTTTTGTTCTTTTTTTCTGATTCTGTTTTATGTATGTTTTGGATTTTCTTTATGTTACTATAATTCTGCTGACTTCGAGATTTATTCCTTATAATTTGGCTATATAGATAAATATTGCATATTTTATTTTTTGTTCTTTTTTTCTGATTCTGTTTTTATGTATGTTTTGGATTTTCTTTATGTTACTATAATTCTGCTGACTTCGAGATTTATTCCTAATAATTTGGCTATATAGATAAATATTGCATATTTTATTTTTTGTTCTTTTTTTTCTGATTCTGTTTTTATGTATGTTTTGGATTTTCTTTATGTTTCTATAATTCTGTTGACTTCGAGATTTATTCCTAATAATTTGGCTATATAGATAAATATTGCAAATTTTTTTTGTTCTTTTTTATATATGATTCTGTTTTTATGTATGTTTTGGATTTTCTTTATGTTTCTATAATTCTGTTGACTTCGAGATTTATTCCTAATAATTTGGCTATATAGATAAATATTGCAAATTTTTTTTTGTTCTTTTATATATATGATTCTGTTTTTATGTATGTTTTGGATTTTCTTTATGTTTCTATAATTCTGCTGACTTCGAGATTTATTCCTAATAATTTGGCTATATAGATAAATATTGCATATTTTATTTTTTGTTCTTTTTTTTCTGATTCTGTTTTTATGTATGTTTTGGATTTTCTTTATGTTACTATAATTCTGCTGACTTCGAGATTTATTCCTAATAATTTGGCTATATAGATAAATATTGCAAATTTTTTTTTGTTCTTTTATATATATGATTCTGTTTTTATGTATGTTTTGGATTTTCTTTATGTTTCTATAATTCTGCTGACTTCGAGATTTATTCCTAATAATTTGGCTATATAGATAAATATTGCATATTTTATTTTTTGTTCTTTTTTTTCTGATTCTGTTTTTATGTATGTTTTGGATTTTCTTTATGTTACTATAATTCTGCTGACTTCGAGATTTATTCCTAATAATTTGGCTATATAGATAAATATTGCAAATTTTTTTTGTTCTTTTATATATATGATTCTGTTTTTATGTATGTTTTGGATTTTCTTTATGTTTCTATAATTCTGTTGACTTCGAGATTTATTCCTAATAATTTGGCTATATAGATAAATATTGCATATTTTATTTTTTGTTCTTTTATATATATGATTCTGTTTTTATGTATGTTTTGGATTTTCTTTATGTTTCTATACTTCTGCTGACTTCGAGATTTATTCCTAATAATTTGGCTATATATATAAATATTGCATATTTTATTTTTTGTTCTTTTTTTCTGATTCTGTTTTATGTATGTTTTGGATTTTCTTTATGTTACTATAATTCTGCTGACTTCGAGATTTATTCCTTATAATTTGGCTATATAGATAAATATTGCATATTTTATTTTTTGTTCTTTTTTTCTGATTCTGTTTTTATGTATGTTTTGGATTTTCTTTATGTTACTATAATTCTGCTGACTTCGAGATTTATTCCTAATAATTTGGCTATATAGATAAATATTGCATATTTTATTTTTTGTTCTTTTTTACTGATTCTCTTTTTGTGTATGTTTTGGATTTTCTTTATGTTACTATAATTCTGCTGACTTCGATATTTATTCCTAATAATTTGGCTATATAGATAAATATTGCATATTTTATTTTTTGTTCTTTTTTTCTGATTCTCTTTTTATGTATGTTTTGGATTTTCTTTATGTTACTATAATTCTGCTGACTTCGAGATTTATTCCTAATAATTTGGCTATATAGATAAATATTGCATATTTTATTTTTTGTTCTTTTTTTCTGATTCTCTTTTTATGTATGTTTTGGATTTTCTTTATGTTACTATAATTCTGCTGACTTCGAGATTTATTCCTAATAATTTGGCTATATAGATAAATATTGCATATTTTATTTTTTGTTCTTTTTTTCTGATTCTGTTTTATGTATGTTTTGGATTTTCTTTATGTTACTATAATTCTGCTGACTTCGAGATTTATTCCTTATAATTTGGCTATATAGATAAATATTGCATATTTTATTTTTTGTTCTTTTTTTCTGATTCTCTTTTTATGTATGTTTTGGATTTTCTTTATGTTACTATAATTCTGCTGACTTCGAGATTTATTCCTAATAATTTGGCTATATAGATAAATATTGCATATTTTATTTTTTGTTCTTTTTTTCTGATTCTGTTTTTATGTATGTTTTGGATTTTCTTTATGTTACTATAATTCTGCTGACTTCGAGATTTATTCCTAATAATTTGGCTATATAGATAAATATTGCATATTTTATTTTTTGTTCTTTTATATATATGATTCTGTTTTTATGTATGTTTTGGATTTTCTTTATGTTTCTATAATTCTGCTGACTTCGAGATTTATTCCTAATAATTTGGCTATATAGATAAATATTGCATATTTTATTTTTTGTTCTTTTTTTTCTGATTATGTATGTTTTGGATTTTCTTTATGTTACTATAATTCTGCTGACTTCGAGATTTATTCCTAATAATTTGGCTATATAGATAAATATTGCATATTTTATTTTTTGTTCTTTTTTTCTGATTCTGTTTTTATGTATGTTTTGGATTTTCTTTATGTTACTATAATTCTGCTGACTTCGAGATTTATTCCTAATAATTTGGCTATATAGATAAATATTGCAAATTTTTTTATTTGTTCTTTTATATATATGATTCTGTTTTTATGTATGTTTTGGATTTTCTTTATGTTTCTATAATTCTGCTGACTTCGAGATTTATTCCTAATAATTTGGCTATATATGTAGATAAATATTGCATATTTTATTTTTTGTTCTTTTATATATATGATTCTGTTTTTATGTATGTTTTGGATTTTCTTTATGTTTCTATACTTCTGCTGACTTCGAGATTTATTCCTAATAATTTGGCTATATAGATAAATATTGCATATTTTATTTTTTGTTCTTTTTTTCTGATTCTGTTTTATGTATGTTTTGGATTTTCTTTATGTTACTATAATTCTGCTGACTTCGCGATTTATTCCTTATAATTTGGCTGTATAGATAAATATTGCATATTTTATTTTTTGTTCTTTTTTTCTGATTCTGTTTTTATGTATGTTTTGGATTTTCTTTATGTTACTATAATTCTGCTGACTTCGAGATTTATTCCTAATAATTTGGCTATATAGATAAATATTACATATTTTATTTTTTGTTCTTTTTTTCTGATTCTCTTTTTATGTATGTTTTGGATTTTCTTTATGTTACTATAATTCTGCTGACTTCGAGATTTATTCCTAATAATTTGGCTATATAGATAAATATTGCATATTTTATTTTTTGTTCTTTTTTTCTGATTCTCTTTTTATGTATGTTTTGGATTTTCTTTATGTTACTATAATTCTGCTGACTTCGAGATTTATTCCTAATAATTTGGCTATATAGATAAATATTGCATATTTTATTTTTTGTTCTTTTTTTCTGATTCTGTTTTATGTATGTTTTGGATTTTCTTTATGTTACTATAATTCTGCTGACTTCGAGATTTATTCCTTATAATTTGGCTATATAGATAAATATTGCATATTTTATTTTTTGTTCTTTTTTTCTGATTCTGTTTTTATGTATGTTTTGGATTTTCTTTATGTTACTATAATTCTGCTGACTTCGAGATTTATTCCTAATAATTTGGCTATATAGATAAATATTGCATATTTTATTTTTTGTTCTTTTTTTCTGATTCTGTTTTTATGTATGTTTTGGATTTTCTTTATGTTACTATAATTCTGCTGACTTCGAGATTTATTCCTAATAATTTGGCTATATAGATAAATATTGCATATTTTATTTTTTGTTCTTTTTTTCTGATTCTGTTTTTATGTATGTTTTGGATTTTCTTTATGTTACTATAATTCTGCTGACTTCGAGATTTATTCCTAATAATTTGGCTATATAGATAAATATTGCATATTTTATTTTTTGTTCTTTTATCTATATGATTCTGTTTTTATGTATGTTTTGGATTTTCTTTATGTTACTATAATTCTGCTGACTTCGAGATTTATTCCTAATAATTTGGCTATATAGATAAATATTGCATATTTTATTTTTTGTTCTTTTATATATATGATTCTGTTTTTATGTATGTTTTGGATTTTCTTTATATTTCTATAATTCTGCTGACTTCGAGATTTATTCCTAATAATTTGGCTATATAGATAAATATTGCATATTTTATTTTTTGTTCTTTTTTTCTGATTCTGTTTTTATGTATGTTTTGGATTTTCTTTATGTTACTATAATTCTGCTGACTTCAAGATTTATTCCTAATAATTTGGCTATATAGATAAATATTGCATATTTTATTTTTTGTTCTTTTTTTCTGATTCTGTTTTTATGTATGTTTTGGATTTTCTTTATGTTACTATAATTCTGCTGACTTCAAGATTTATTCCTAATAATTTGGCTATATAGATAAATATTGCATATTTTATTTTTTGTTCTTTTTTTCTGATTCTGTTTTTATGTATGTTTTGGATTTTCTTTATGTTACTATAATTCTGCTGACTTCAAGATTTATTCCTAATAATTTGGCTATATAGATAAATATTGCATATTTTATTTTTTGTTCTTTTTTTCTGATTCTGTTTTTATGTATGTTTTGGATTTTCTTTATGTTACTATAATTCTGCTGACTTCAAGATTTATTCCTAATAATTTGGCTATATAGATAAATATTGCATATTTTATTTTTTGTTCTTTTTTTCTGATTCTGTTTTTATGTATGTTTTGGATTTTCTTTATGTTACTATAATTCTGCTGACTTCAAGATTTATTCCTAATAATTTGGCTATATAGATAAATATTGCATATTTTATTTTTTGTTCTTTTTTTCTGATTCTGTTTTTATGTATGTTTTGGATTTTCTTTATGTTACTATAATTCTGCTGACTTCAAGATTTATTCCTAATAATTTGGCTATATAGATAAATATTGCATATTTTATTTTTTGTTCTTTTTTTCTGATTCTGTTTTTATGTATGTTTTGGATTTTCTTTATGTTACTATAATTCTGCTGACTTCAAGATTTATTCCTAATAATTTGGCTATATAGATAAATATTGCATATTTTATTTTTTGTTCTTTTTTTCTGATTCTGTTTTTATGTATGTTTTGGATTTTCTTTATGTTACTATAATTCTGCTGACTTCAAGATTTATTCCTAATAATTTGGCTATATAGATAAATATTGCATATTTTATTTTTTGTTCTTTTTTTCTGATTCTGTTTTTATGTATGTTTTGGATTTTCTTTATGTTACTATAATTCTGCTGACTTCAAGATTTATTCCTAATAATTTGGCTATATAGATAAATATTGCATATTTTATTTTTTGTTCTTTTTTTCTGATTCTGTTTTTATGTATGTTTTGGATTTTCTTTATGTTACTATAATTCTGCTGACTTCAAGATTTATTCCTAATAATTTGGCTATATAGATAAATATTGCATATTTTATTTTTTGTTCTTTTTTTCTGATTCTGTTTTTATGTATGTTTTGGATTTTCTTTATGTTACTATAATTCTGCTGACTTCAAGATTTATTCCTAATAATTTGGCTATATAGATAAATATTGCATATTTTATTTTTTGTTCTTTTTTTCTGATTCTGTTTTTATGTATGTTTTGGATTTTCTTTATGTTACTATAATTCTGCTGACTTCAAGATTTATTCCTAATAATTTGGCTATATAGATAAATATTGCATATTTTATTTTTTGTTCTTTTTTTCTGATTCTGTTTTTATGTATGTTTTGGATTTTCTTTATGTTACTATAATTCTGCTGACTTCAAGATTTATTCCTAATAATTTGGCTATATAGATAAATATTGCATATTTTATTTTTTGTTCTTTTTTTCTGATTCTGTTTTTATGTATGTTTTGGATTTTCTTTATGTTACTATAATTCTGCTGACTTCAAGATTTATTCCTAATAATTTGGCTATATAGATAAATATTGCATATTTTATTTTTTGTTCTTTTTTTCTGATTCTGTTTTTATGTATGTTTTGGATTTTCTTTATGTTACTATAATTCTGCTGACTTCAAGATTTATTCCTAATAATTTGGCTATATAGATAAATATTGCATATTTTATTTTTTGTTCTTTTTTTCTGATTCTGTTTTTATGTATGTTTTGGATTTTCTTTATGTTACTATAATTCTGCTGACTTCAAGATTTATTCCTAATAATTTGGCTATATAGATAAATATTGCATATTTTATTTTTTGTTCTTTTTTTCTGATTCTGTTTTTATGTATGTTTTGGATTTTCTTTATGTTACTATAATTCTGCTGACTTCAAGATTTATTCCTAATAATTTGGCTATATAGATAAATATTGCATATTTTATTTTTTGTTCTTTTTTTCTGATTCTGTTTTTATGTATGTTTTGGATTTTCTTTATGTTACTATAATTCTGCTGACTTCAAGATTTATTCCTAATAATTTGGCTATATAGATAAATATTGCATATTTTATTTTTTGTTCTTTTTTTCTGATTCTGTTTTTATGTATGTTTTGGATTTTCTTTATGTTACTATAATTCTGCTGACTTCAAGATTTATTCCTAATAATTTGGCTATATAGATAAATATTGCATATTTTATTTTTTGTTCTTTTTTTCTGATTCTGTTTTTATGTATGTTTTGGATTTTCTTTATGTTACTATAATTCTGCTGACTTCAAGATTTATTCCTAATAATTTGGCTATATAGATAAATATTGCATATTTTATTTTTTGTTCTTTTTTTCTGATTCTGTTTTTATGTATGTTTTGGATTTTCTTTATGTTACTATAATTCTGCTGACTTCAAGATTTATTCCTAATAATTTGGCTATATAGATAAATATTGCATATTTTATTTTTTGTTCTTTTTTTCTGATTCTGTTTTTATGTATGTTTTGGATTTTCTTTATGTTACTATAATTCTGCTGACTTCAAGATTTATTCCTAATAATTTGGCTATATAGATAAATATTGCATATTTTATTTTTTGTTCTTTTTTTCTGATTCTGTTTTTATGTATGTTTTGGATTTTCTTTATGTTACTATAATTCTGCTGACTTCAAGATTTATTCCTAATAATTTGGCTATATAGATAAATATTGCATATTTTATTTTTTGTTCTTTTTTTCTGATTCTGTTTTTATGTATGTTTTGGATTTTCTTTATGTTACTATAATTCTGCTGACTTCAAGATTTATTCCTAATAATTTGGCTATATAGATAAATATTGCATATTTTATTTTTTGTTCTTTTTTTCTGATTCTGTTTTTATGTATGTTTTGGATTTTCTTTATGTTACTATAATTCTGCTGACTTCAAGATTTATTCCTAATAATTTGGCTATATAGATAAAAATTGCATATTTTATTTTTTGTTCTTTTTTTCTGATTCTGTTTTTATGTATGTTTTGGATTTTCTTTATGTTACTATAATTCTGCTGACTTCAAGATTTATTCCTAATAATTTGGCTATATAGATAAATATTGCATATTTTATTTTTTGTTCTTTTTTTCTGATTCTGTTTTTATGTATGTTTTGGATTTTCTTTATGTTACTATAATTCTGCTGACTTCAAGATTTATTCCTAATAATTTGGCTATATAGATAAATATTGCATATTTTATTTTTTGTTCTTTTTTTCTGATTCTGTTTTTATGTATGTTTTGGATTTTCTTTATGTTACTATAATTCTGCTGACTTCAAGATTTATTCCTAATAATTTGGCTATATAGATAAATATTGCATATTTTATTTTTTGTTCTTTTTTCCTGATTCTGTTTTTATGTATGTTTTGGATTTTCTTCATGTTACTATAATTCTGCTGACTTCAAGATTTATTCCTAATAATTTGGCTATATAGATAAATATTGCATATTTTATTTTTTGTTATTTTTTTCTGATTCTGTTTTTATGTATGTTTTGGATTTTCTTTATGTTACTATAATTCTGCTGACTTCGAGATTTATTCCTAATAATTTGGCTATATAGATAAATATTGCATATTTTATTTTTTGTTATTTTTTTCTGATTCTGTTTTTATGTATGTTTTGGATTTTCTTTATGTTACTATAATTCTGCTGACTTCAAGATTTATTCCTAATAATTTGGCTATATAGATAAATATTGCATATTTTATTTTTTGTTCTTTTATATATATGATTCTGTTTTTATGTATGTTTTGGATTTTCTTTATATTTCTATAATTCTGCTGACTTCGAGATTTATTCCTAATAATTTGGCTATATAGATAAATATTGCATATTTTATTTTTTGTTCTTTTTTTCTGATTCTGTTTTTATGTATGTTTTGGATTTTCTTTATGTTACTATAATTCTGCTGACTTCAAGATTTATTCCTAATAATTTGGCTATATAGATAAATATTGCATATTTTATTTTTTGTTCTTTTTTCTGATTCTGTTTTTATGTATGTTTTGGATTTTCTTTATGTTACTATAATTCTGCTGACTTCAAGATTTATTCCTAATAATTTGGCTATATAGATAAATATTGCATATTTTATTTTTTGTTCTTTTTTTCTGATTCTGTTTTTATGTATGTTTTGGATTTTCTTTATGTTACTATAATTCTGCTGACTTCAAGATTTATTCCTAATAATTTGGCTATATAGATAAAAATTGCATATTTTATTTTTTGTTCTTTTTTTCTGATTCTGTTTTTATGTATGTTTTGGATTTTCTTTATGTTACTATAATTCTGCTGACTTCAAGATTTATTCCTAATAATTTGGCTATATAGATAAATATTGCATATTTTATTTTTTGTTCTTTTTTTCTGATTCTGTTTTTATGTATGTTTTGGATTTTCTTTATGTTACTATAATTCTGCTGACTTCAAGATTTATTCCTAATAATTTGGCTATATAGATAAATATTGCATATTTTATTTTTTGTTCTTTTTTTCTGATTCTGTTTTTATGTATGTTTTGGATTTTCTTTATGTTACTATAATTCTGCTGACTTCAAGATTTATTCCTAATAATTTGGCTATATAGATAAATATTGCATATTTTATTTTTTGTTCTTTTTTCCTGATTCTGTTTTTATGTATGTTTTGGATTTTCTTCATGTTACTATAATTCTGCTGACTTCAAGATTTATTCCTAATAATTTGGCTATATAGATAAATATTGCATATTTTATTTTTTGTTATTTTTTTCTGATTCTGTTTTTATGTATGTTTTGGATTTTCTTTATGTTACTATAATTCTGCTGACTTCGAGATTTATTCCTAATAATTTGGCTATATAGATAAATATTGCATATTTTATTTTTTGTTATTTTTTTCTGATTCTGTTTTTATGTATGTTTTGGATTTTCTTTATGTTACTATAATTCTGCTGACTTCAAGATTTATTCCTAATAATTTGGCTATATAGATAAATATTGCATATTTTATTTTTTGTTCTTTTATATATATGATTCTGTTTTTATGTATGTTTTGGATTTTCTTTATATTTCTATAATTCTGCTGACTTCGAGATTTATTCCTAATAATTTGGCTATATAGATAAATATTGCATATTTTATTTTTTGTTATTTTTTCTGATTCTGTTTTTATGTATAATGTTTTTACTATAATTCTGCTGACTTCGAGATTTATTCCTAATAATTTGGCTATATAGATAAATATTGCATATTTTATTTTTTGTTCTTTTATCTATATGATTCTGTTTTTATGTATGTTTTGGATTTTCTTTATGTTACTATAATTCTGCTGACTTCGAGATTTATTCCTAATAATTTGGCTATATAGATAAATATTGCATATTTTATTTTTTGTTCTTTTATATATATGATTCTGTTTTTATGTATGTTTTGGATTTTCTTTATATTTCTATAATTCTGCTGACTTCGAGATTTATTCCTAATAATTTGGCTATATATATAAATATTGCATATTTTATTTTTTGTTCTTTTTTTCTGATTCTGTTTTTATGTATGTTTTGGATTTTCTTTATGTTACTATAATTCTGCTGACTTCAAGATTTATTCCTAATAATTTGGCTATATAGATAAATATTGCATATTTTATTTTTTGTTCTTTTTTCCTGATTCTGTTTTTATGTATGTTTTGGATTTTCTTCATGTTACTATAATTCTGCTGACTTCAAGATTTATTCCTAATAATTTGGCTATATAGATAAATATTGCATATTTTATTTTTTGTTATTTTTTTCTGATTCTGTTTTTATGTATGTTTTGGATTTTCTTTATGTTACTATAATTCTGCTGACTTCGAGATTTATTCCTAATAATTTGGCTATATAGATAAATATTGCATATTTTATTTTTTGTTATTTTTTTCTGATTCTGTTTTTATGTATGTTTTGGATTTTCTTTATGTTACTATAATTCTGCTGACTTCAAGATTTATTCCTAATAATTTGGCTATATAGATAAATATTGCATATTTTATTTTTTGTTCTTTTATATATATGATTCTGTTTTTATGTATGTTTTGGATTTTCTTTATATTTCTATAATTCTGCTGACTTCGAGATTTATTCCTAATAATTTGGCTATATAGATAAATATTGCATATTTTATTTTTTGTTATTTTTTTCTGATTCTGTTTTTATGTATGTTTTGGATTTTCTTTATGTTACTATAATTCTGCTGACTTCGAGATTTATTCCTAATAATTTGGCTATATAGATAAATATTGCATATTTTATTTTTTGTTCTTTTTTTCTGATTCTGTTTTTATGTATGTTTTGGATTTTGTTTATGTTACTATAATTCTGCTGACTTCAAGATTTATTCCTAATAATTTGGCTATATAGATAAATATTGCATATTTTATTTTTTGTTCTTTTTTTCTGATTCTGTTTTTATGTATGTTTTGGATTTTCTTTATGTTACTATAATTCTGCTGACTTCAAGATTTATTCCTAATAATTTGGCTATATAGATAAATATTGCATATTTTATTTTTTGTTATTTTTTTCTGATTCTGTTTTTATGTATGTTTTGGATTTTCTTTATGTTACTATAATTCTGCTGACTTCGAGATTTATTCCTAATAATTTGGCTATATAGATAAATATTGCATATTTTATTTTTTGTTCTTTTATATATATGATTCTGTTTTTATGTATGTTTTGGATTTTCTTTATATTTCTATAATTCTGCTGACTTCGAGATTTATTCCTAATAATTTGGCTATATAGATAAATATTGCATATTTTATTTTTTGTTCTTTTTTTCTGATTCTGTTTTTATGTATGTTTTGGATTTTCTTTATGTTACTATAATTCTGCTGACTTCAAGATTTATTCCTAATAATTTGGCTATATAGATAAATATTGCATATTTTATTTTTTGTTCTTTTTTTCTGATTCTGTTTTTATGTATGTTTTGGATTTTCTTTATGTTACTATAATTCTGCTGACTTCAAGATTTATTCCTAATAATTTGGCTATATAGATAAATATTGCATATTTTATTTTTTGTTCTTTTTTTCTGATTCTGTTTTTATGTATGTTTTGAGTAGATAGGCAGCGCAGTCGCGCATGTCTATTGTCCCCATTACTTTTGAGCGACCCAGTGTTGCCATCCTCTAGTTTTTTTATGTGTGTGTGTAGGTTCGTTTGCTTGCCTGTGCTATGTTGGTTGTGTGTGTGCGTGTGTATGTTCTTTTGCTTGCCTGTGCTATGTTGGTTGTGTGTGTGCGTGTGTATGTTCTTTTGCTTTCCTGTGCTATGTTCGTTGTGTGTGTGTGTGTGTGTGTAGGTTCGTTTGCTTGGCTGTGCTATGTTGGTTGTGTGTGCGTGTGTATGTTCTTTTTCTTGCCTGTGCTATGTTGGTTGGTTGTGTGTTTATGTTGTTGGGTGTGTTTCTGTTGGTATGTAGGCAGTGAATTTTTTGTTGGCAGAGAATGTGTGTATGATTATTTTAAATGCATCGTCATCACAGACGTCATATTATGTTGGTATGTAGGCAGAGATATTTTTTGTTGGCAGAGAGTGTGTTTATTACTGATTATTTTAGGTGTGTCGTCATCACTGACGTCACAGTATGTTGGTATACAGGCAGAGATATTTTTTGTTGGCAGAGAATTTGTGTATATCTGGTTATTTAAGTATGTCATCATCACTGACGTCATAGAGTGTGTATGAGAGTGTGTTTGAATGTGTGTGTGTTGTTGTGTGTATGTTGTGATCACTTTGGTATCGTTGTATTAATGAGGTTTAGTAGATTTTATTTTTTGTTCTTTTATATATTTAAGTCTGTTTTTATGTATGTTTTTGATTTTTCTCTATGAGTAGATAGGTAATGGGGACAATAGACATGCGCGACTGCGCTGCCGGCAGCCCATTACTTTTGAGCGAGCCAGTGTTGCCATCCTCTAGTTTTTTTATGTGTGTGTGTAGGTTCGTTTGCTTGCCTGTGCTATGTTGGTTGTGTGTGTGTGTGTGTAGGTTCGTTTGCTTGCCTGTGCTATGTTGGTCGTGTGTGTGTGTGTGTGTGTAGGTTCGTTTGCTTGCCTGTGCTATGTTGGTTGTGTGTGTGTGTGTGTGTAGGTTCGTTTGCTTGCCTGTGCTATGTTGGTTGTGTGTGTGTGTGTGTAGGTTCGTTTGCTTGCCTGTGCTATGTTGGTTGTGTGTGTGTGTGTGTAGGTTCGTTTGCTTGCCTGTGCTATGTTGGTCGTGTGTGTGTGTGTGTGTGTAGGTTCGTTTGCTTGCCTGTGCTATGTTGGTTGTGTGTGTGTGTGTGTGTAGGTTCGTTTGCTTGCCTGTGCTATGTTGGTTGTGTGTGTGTGTGTGTGTAGGTTCGTTTGCTTGCCTGTGCTATGTTGGTTGTGTGTGTGTGTGTGTGTAGGTTCGTTTGCTTGCCTGTGCTATGTTGGTTGTGTGTGTGTGTGTGTGTAGGTTCGTTTGCTTGCCTGTGCTATGTTGGTTGTGTGTGTGTGTGTGTAGGTTCGTTTGCTTGCCTGTGCTATGTTGGTCGTGTGTGTGTGTGTGTGTGTAGGTTCGTTTGCTTGCCTGTGCTATGTTGGTTGTGTGTGTGTGTGTGTGTAGGTTCGTTTGCTTGCCTGTGCTATGTTGGTTGTGTGTGTGTGTGTGTAGGTTCGTTTGCTTGCCTGTGCTATGTTGGTTGTGTGTGTGTGTGTGTAGGTTCGTTTGCTTGCCTGTGCTATGTTGGTCGTGTGTGTGTGTGTGTGTGTAGGTTCGTTTGCTTGCCTGTGCTATGTTGGTTGTGTGTGTGTGTGTGTGTGTAGGTTCGTTTGCTTGCCTGTGCTATGTTGGTTGTGTGTGTGTGTGTGTAGGTTCGTTTGCTTGCCTGTGCTATGTTGGTTGTGTGTGTGTGTGTGTAGGTTCGTTTGCTTGCCTGTGCTATGTTGGTTGTGTGTGTGTGTGTGTAGGTTCGTTTGCTTGCCTGTGCTATGTTGGTTGTGTGTGTGCGTGTGTATGTTCTTTTGCTTGCCTGTGCTATGTTTGGGTGTGTGTCGCGGGTGTATGTTCTTTTGCTTGCCTGTGCAAATCTCGTGATGTATGTTTGGGTGTATGTCGCGGGTGTTTCTGTTGGTATCTAGGCAGTGAATTTTTTGTTGGCAGACCATGTGTGTATATCTGATTATTTTAGATGCATCGTCATCACAAACATCATATTATGTTGGTATGTAGGCAGTGAATTTTTTGTTGGCAGAGAATGTGTGTATATCTGATTTTTTTTAGGTGCGTCGTCATCACTGACGTCATAGCGAGGGTGTGTGTGTTTATGCTGTTTGGTGTGTTGCTGATGGAATCGCGCATGTCTATTGTCACCATTATTTTTGAGCGAGCCAGTGTTGCCATCCTCTAGTATTTTTTTATGTGTGTCGTCATCACTGACGTCACCGTATGTTGGTATGGAGGCAGTGAATTTTTTGTTGGCAGAGAATGTGTGTATATCTGATTATTTTAGGTGCGTCGTCATCACTGACGTCACAGTATGTTGGTATGGAGGCAGAGATATTTTTTGTTGGCAGAGAATGTGTGTATATCTGATTATTTTAGATGCATCGTCATCACTGACGTCATAGCGGGGGTGTGTGTTTATGTCGTTTGGTGTGTTGCTGATGGAATCGTGGCAGAGAAATATTTTGTTGACAGAGAGTGTGTTTATTACTGATTATTTTAGGTGTGTCGTCATCACTGACGTCACAGTATGTTGGTATACAGGCAGAGATATTTTTTGTTGGCAGAGAATTTGTGTATATCTAGTTATTTAAGTATGTCATCATCACTGACGTCATAGCGTGTGTATGAGAGTGTGTTTGAATGTGTGTGTGTTGTTGTGTGTATGTTGTGATCACTTTGGTATCGTTGTATTAATGAGGTTTAGTAGATTTTATTTTTTGTTCTTTTATATATTTAAGTCTGTTTTTATGTATGTTTTTGATTTTTCTCTATGTTTTCATAATTCTGCTCACTTCGAGATTTATTCCTTATAATTTGGCTATATAGATATATATAGCATATTTTATTTTTTGTTCTTTTTTATATTTGAGTCTGTTTTCATGTATGTTTTTGATTTTTCTTTAAGTTTTCATAATTATGCTGACTTCAACATTTATTCATCATAATCTGTGTATTATTTCCTTCTCCCTCTTATGTCAATTTTATATTATTATCTCTCTCTATCCCCTTCACCCTATCACTATCCCCCACTTATTCACTATTTCACCATAAATATTTTCTTGGAAGTATCGGAGCTACTTTTAAGTTCAATTACAATTAAAGATTCAAAGTGACAAGATCTCAATCAAAAATGAACTCCGTGAAAAATCTAAAAACAAAATTTAATTCCCTGGAGAGTAAATCCTTAATTCACATTAAGGATCTGGATATAACAGTTAAATATCCTATTCAAAATATATCACGGGTAACAACAAAATATGGACCAAAACTAGAAGTTGAGTTGGAAAACAACATAATGTTTCTCCCCAAAAAATATAATAGTTTAACAAATGAAGAAATTAAGGATCTCTCGAGTGGATCATTTCAACTATGCAGAGAAGGAGAGTGCGGCCTAATTCTTGAGAGTGAGATGGATGAATTTTTAATTCAAAATAGCCAATATCCCGTTTGGCATTAAAATAAATTAATTCTGTTTAGTAAATTATAAATAAAAAATAAAAAAAGCCATTAAAGAGTTTTGTAAAATATAGACGATTATGTGTTTTTATTTAATCTTTCTTAGTTATTTCATAAAGAAATTTAAGACATAAATGACCACAGATAAATGTATTAAAATTCTGATGTTGATTATAGTTGTATTTTATATTTGTACCAAGATATTTGACTACTTTCGAAGGAGGTTGTAAGTTTCCAAAACTGTCGAAATACTCTTTTTCATCGATGTTCTTATAATATGCTACACAGTGTGTACCAGGACCTGTTGATAAATCTAAATTGATTATTCCACACTCAATTTTCTTTGATCGTTTTGGTAGTGAGTCCAACATGAATACTCCTCTAAAATAAGGAATATTTATAGAAAAATTTAATAGGTCAACATCTGATAGTGGTCTGTTGGGTAGCATTCTTAAGAGTTTTTTGTCTGTTCTTTATAAACTAAACCATATCCCTTTTTATATGGTTTTAGGTAAAGGCCTTTTCCAACTGCTATAGATTCCATCGCTTTATTATGTCTAGTTGCTTCATCAAGTTGATTTTTTGCATTCTTTGTTGCATTTACAGCCTTAGCTATAGCGGCACCTCCAGTGGCTAGACTGCCAATTGCCCCCAGAGCAGTTAGAATCGGTATTAGGGGTAAAAAACCACCAATTTTTGGAACACTTATTATGCGTGGTATTATAACATGTGATTTTCTTCCTTTTAGGGATTTATTGATAGTTTTACGTGCGATTCTAATGGCAGAGTTAATGTCTAAAGGTTTTTGTTTCTTTAGTATTTTTGTTGCAGCTCTAATTGATGAAGTGAACAATTTTTTACCATTTAATTTGGTTTTCTTTTCATTTTTCTTTTTTCCCACACCCATACCGAACTTCGTTTTGGCTTTCATTGTGTTAGTAATCATATATGCAAATGATTTTTCTGCAAGACTGCTATCTTTTGATAAAACTCGATCCCAGGCTGAATTTTCAAGAATTTTATCTGCCTGATGTCTAATATTTAAATCCTTATTTTTAGAATAAGTTATATCGTGATTTTTGCAGGCAGAGTCCAGTAAATTAATTCCTTTATCACCTCGATTTAAAGGTTTTTGTAGCTTAGTTCCAGGCCCACAGTACTGATATCCAGGAAGATGAAGTTCAACAGGAAGATTATTTATTATTTTATCTACTATACCTGCTCCAACGAAGGTATTTTTATGACTAAACGACTTGTTGTAATGTATAACCATTTTATTTATTTAATTTTTTTCTATAATAAAAGGTAACAAACATAAATTACATTTAGTTACAAAAATGCGGTTAGTGAAACAACATAAAAATATTTTGATTCGTAATATTGATGATTCATCGAACATCACTTCAAAAATAAAACACAGTTCACTCTTACCAAATTCTATCCGAGCTCTAATAGTGGGACCATCAAATTGTGGAAAGACTAATGTTATGATTGGGTTACTAGAAAGTCCTAACGGACTAAAATTTGAAAACATCTATTTATACTCAAAATCCTTATATCAGTCGAAATATGAATACTTGAAGAGATTAATTTCACCAATTAAAAGAATGGGATATTACACATTTGACAACAATGAATCAGTTATTACCCCTAACGAAGCTAAAACTAATTCAATTATGATATTTGATGATGTTGCATGTGAGAAGCAGAACAATATACGGGATTATTTTTGTATGGGTCGACATAAGGATGTGGATTCATTCTACTTGTGTCAAACTTATACCAGAATTCCCAAGCATTTGATAAGAGACAACGCGAATGTAATTATAATGTTTAAACAAGATGACAGAAATATGAAGCATGTTTATAGTGATCATGTTGCCGGCGACATGAACTTTGAACAATTTCATGAAATTTGTAGAGAATGTTGGAAGGAAAAATATGGATTTCTGATGATAAGCAAAGATAACGAGTTAAACAATGGTCGCTATAGAAAATTATTTGACTATTTTATAACAATATAAATTACTATACATAAAAGAACAACTTTAGTATATAATCTAACTTTGAACACACAATACACCTACATATCTATTAAAATATTTACTATACCTGATAACCTAATAGGATACCCAATAACCTGATCTGGTACCTAATAATCTGATCTGATACCTGATAATCTGATCTGATACCTAATAATCTGATCTGATACCTGATAATCTGATCTGATACCTGATAATCTGATCTGATACCTGATAATCTGATCTGATACCTGATAATCTGATCTGATACCTAATAATCTGATCTGATACCTGATAATCTGATCTGATACCTGATAAGCTGATCTGATACCTAATAATCTGATCTGATACCTGATAATCTGATCTGATACCTGATAATCTGATCTGATACCTGATAATCTGATCTGATACCTGATAATCTGATCTGATACCTGATAATCTGATCTGATACCTGATAATCTGATCTGATACCTGATAATCTGATCTGATACCTGATTACCTGATCTGATAATTGCTGTTGCTAAACATGGATGAGAAAGTTTTAAAAGAATTGGTTGCAACGAGAAATGTCTTGAAGAAAAAGCTTCGTAGTATAAAAACTGGTGAAATAGATACACGTGATCAACTAAGAGATACTTTCAAACCTATAACAGACCCCTTAAATGAATTTATAAATAGTTCTAACAATATCAATAGAATTATCAAAAAAGAAAAGAATAAGATGAAAACAGAAATTGAAGAAACTAACAGTCCTCATATTAATAAATCAACAATTAAATTGGAGACAAGTACACCAAAGAAACTTGTAGAAGGAGCAATATTTGATAATAGCAAATCATTCAATGATTCTAATGAAAGTAATAGTGACAACGAGGATGATGATAATTTTTACTCACAGAATTCAAATATTGAAGAGAGTCACACTGACTTATCAGTCTTGGAGCGCAGAAATGAATTAGATACTAACTATGGACCACATAAAGATTTCAATAATGAATGGAAATTTGGTGATAGTAACCTCAAATTAAATGAGGGTAAAATACAGGTTGGTGGTCAAATATGGGCTCTAACGCCAGGACTGTTTTCTCTAATGTTTCATAAAACGCCAAAAAACTATGATAAATATGAACTAGAACTCTACAAAAAAATCTTAATTAGTACAAATGCGTACAGAAGAGAATATAAACCTGATGGTCAAATCAAGGGAACGAAAGCATATAAATATAAACATATTATTAAAAAGATGTTTAAAGAGAAAAACCAACAGTCTGTATCAAAAGCAATAGCAAATAAGACATCATCTAATTATAAAGGTAGTGGATTGATGCAATTTAACCCCCATAAACCAAACTATATATACTGGGACGATCCAAATGAGTTGGTAGATCGACTTCGTCTATTGATAGCATCACAAGCTGCTGGTCATACTAATCATAATAACGAGATTGTATCAATTATTGAAGAACTACGCGAAGCTAATATAATACAATAATCTATATAAAGTATGTCTGTTGATAAGTTTGGACACTATCTAAACGGTACAAGCGATATAATTTCACTGAAAAATGCCCCTAGACTGTTGGGGTTCTTTATGGATACGAACAACAACATCGATGTCCAAAACAAAAGAATCAAAAATGTGGCAAAGGCTGTGGAGGAAAACGATGTTATCAATAAATTGTTTCTGCAAACTCAAATCGAAGACATAGAATACAAACTATTAAAATACTTTAAGGAAGATAACAACAAAATGTATGATACTTTTAGAATTCAACTCGAGATGCTACAACATGCAACAACATTACAGTTGGAAAAGAATAAGAAAATTGAAGAAAGCATTTCCAAAATCAATACATTTTTGGAAGATGGTTATCTACAAAGATTTGTTGAGAGCCTACAAAAGAAAAGTTAAATGAAAAGATTTATAGATTGGAAAATTACATATTCGCATCAATAAGTAAAAGTTCATCAAGCAGATTACAACGTATCCAAAACAATTCTTAAAACTATAAACATGTCTTCAAAAAGAAATCTAGTTAACGAACTCCATAAACAAGCTCGAAAATCTTTTGCACGTCGTAGAGTTGTGATGAAAGGAATAGATGATCTCTGGCAAGCTGATTTAGTTGAAATGGGGAATTACTCTATAGACAATAAAAATTATAGATTTTTGTTAACCATAATTGATACATTCTCAAAATATACATGGGCAGTACCGCTGAAAACAAAAACTGCACTTGAAACAACACAAGCAATGTTAGATATTTTTCAACTGGGACGAGTACCAAAAAACCTACAAACAGACGATGGTAAAGAATTTTTTAATAAAAACTTTGCGAAATTGATGGATAAGCACAACATTAATCACTATTCAACGTATAGCACAATGAAAGCATCAATAGTAGAACGATTTAATAGAACATTAAAAGGGATGATGTGGAAAGAATTTAGTTTTAATGGTTCGTATAACTGGTTGGATATCTACAAAGATCTATTAAAAGCATACAACAGTAAAGTTCATCGTACCATCAAAATGCCTCCAATTAAAGTCAACTCAACAAATGAGAAAAAATTATTAAATACAGTATACAGTCATTTGAAAATGTATAAAATCTCGAAATTTAATGTTGGAGATCATGTGCGCATAAGCAAATACAAACATACATTTGAAAAAGGTTATACTCCAAATTGGACAACAGAAATTTTTACTATTAAAACAATTCAAAATACATATCCTGCAACATACATATTAGAGGATTATCGTGGTAATCTCATTCAAGGTGGATTTTACGATGAAGAACTCTCAAAAACTAGATTTCCAAATACATATCTAGTTGAAAAGATTATTAAAACTAAAGGAGATAAAGCGTATGTTAAGTGGTTAGGATTTACTAATGAACACAATTCTTGGATAAGTAAAGATGAAATATTATAGTTGAAACAAAATATTTATAATTATTGTATTAAGAATTATTGCATTTACTATTAAAAATTATAATGTAAATTCAAAACAAAAAATATTAAATTAAAATAAAAATGCTTTTTATAAACCATATTGTGTGTTAAACTTTATTCATTTACAATCAAGCAGGCATAATGTCAATAACACTTACTCTGAGCTCCAACACTTCAGAGTTATCAGCCAATTACTTCCCTCCTATTGAGTTAAATGAGACATATGAATGTGCTCTAACTGATTTTCATTCGTATAATAGCATTCCAAATGTTGATGTCGACAACAATTTTTTTCATATAGGTGAAAATGTGATTGAAATACCAATTGGATCTTATGAATTGAATGACATAGTTGATTATATAGAGGAAGAATACAAACGATATAGTAGAGAAAATAAAATTTTTATAGAAGCCAATAATAACACAATGCAGGTTAAAGTTAATACCTCTACGGATCCAATATATTTTAATAAGGAAAATACAATTGGAAAACTCTTAGGATTCAACGATAAAATCCTAACTCCAAACGAAGATCATTATTCAGATCTTCCAGTTAATATTTTCAAGGTGAATCTATTACGAATTGAAAGTAGTATCACTGTTAATACATATATGAACAATTCCAAATCGCATACACTACACGAGTTTCCGATTAATGTGCCTCCAGGCTATAAAATAGCTGAGATTCCTAGAAACCTCATTTATTTACCTGTGAACTCCAGAGAGGTAGGTTCACTAACGCTACGAGTAGTTGATCAGTACGGCGATTTAATTAATTTTCGAGGAGAGGAAATAACAATAAGAATTCATTTAAGACCAACTAAATAATGTTGATATACAACTCAAGTATATCGAAAAATATAACAACAGCAACAACATACAACCCTAAAACATTATCACAACCTAAACCACAATTGAAAAGATCAGTTCATCAAAAAACGTTGACAGCAACAAATAAAAATTTTCTAAAGTTTCTTAATTTCAAACTGAAGACAAAATGAGTTCAATAATAAATGTATTGGATAAGCCATTATCTGATGAAAATATAATCAAAAAGGACTATCATACATATGTGCCATACCTACAATCTTACAACAATAATGATGAAATACGCATTTCAATACAAAATCAAGATTTGTATGTTTTACCTAGTGAAAGTTATATATATGTGGAAGGATCTGTTGTAGATGAGAAAACATCTAAATCTACAGGTAATTTCAAATTAAAAAACAACTTTGTGGCATATCTATTTGATGAAATTCGCTATGAGCTGAATGGCATTGAAATTGATCATACAAGATATTTAGGAGCCACAAGCACCATAAAAAACTTGGTTTCTTTATCACCAACGGAAAGCACAGGAATGCAGAATGCTGGTTGGAATAAAATTGATGATTTGAAACTTGTAAATGGCTACTTTAATTTCTATGTACCACTTAAGATGCTTTTAGGATTCGCTGAAGACTATAATAAAGTTATACTAAATGGAAAGCATGAATTGATATTCTTACGTAATAAGAATGATGAAAATCTTCTACACTCGAACGTTTCGACTGAAAAAGCAAAACTTGCAATTTCACTCATCTAATGGAGAATTCCACACGTACAGTTATCTGATCTTTGTAAGCTGAATATGATTAAAATTATTAGCAATGGTGCTTCTATACCGATGGCATTCCGTAGTTGGGATTGTCATGTAAATCCACAATTAAATACAGGAACAAGTCATATTTGGAATGTTAAATTAGCCGCAAGTAGAGAACGCCCCCGTTTTGTGTTGATTGCTTTTCAACAAGAAAATAAGTTTGTTCATTGTGATCTGACCAATTTAAAAGTTCATTTAAATTCAGTATCATACCCATATGATGATCTAAATATTAAATTTAAAAATGAGCGTTATGCAATTCTATATGATATGTATCTAAGATTTCAACAGAGCTACTACATGAGAGAGTCTCAACCGCTTCTCACCGCTCAAGAATTTAAAAATAATGCACCGATTATTGTAGTAGATGTTAGCCATCAAAACGAGTCGCTCAATAACGGACCAATTGATATAAAAATTGAATTTGAAACAGACACAAATATTCCATCAAAGACATCAGCTTACTGTATTCTTATTCATGATCGTATAATTGAATATATTCCTATAAAAGGACAAGTTCGGAAACTCTTATAAGTTCAGTAATATGGAGGATAACAAGGTTTTCATAGACTTGCAAGGTTTCAAAAGTAATTCAAACAAATTTATTGCCAAAGAAGTAGCAGTTGTTTTCAACAATAATGAACACACCAATTTCATTATAAAACCTCCATATGATTTCCAATGTTTATCGGCAAAAAAGCAGAGAGAAGCAAATTGGTTAACAAAAAACTATCATCATCTATACTGGAACGATGGATCAGTATCATTTCAAAGCGTTTGCAGATTTTTGAAAGACAACTTGAAATATTCTATAATCTATGTTAAAGGTGAAGAAAAGAAAAAATGGTTGGAAGAAATGATTCATCAAACAGTTCTTAACATTGAAGAAATTGGCTACATTAATTTTAAACAAATGAATAGCAAGTATCCAGACGATTTCTACTGTGACTATCACAACTATGGTATTTGCGCCAAAAGAAATGCAATTTTACTTAAAAAAGAGACTTCCAAGAAACTTTTCAATAAATGCATATAAAAATTAAAACAAATGTTTTTTTTTATTTCACATACATATAAACTAAATATTTCACAGCTACACACAACGGGGCATTTAAACGCTCAAGCGAATATTTAACACAAAATAAAAAAAATCCCACTGATCAAAAAATTAATACAAACAAAGAGCAATCACTTATTTGTATGTACATGCATACATCAAATAAATTTGCAGATAGGTATATATATGTACACATATCAAATTTAACACCCATGCGATTGCGTACTCAAATATTTATTAGAACTTACATATCCACATACTGAAACTATACAAACAGTCCACCAAGTGACCGACCGACGTTAGAAAAGACGCTCAGTCAAAAAGACGGCCATGCTTAAATAAATAAATAAAAGAAAACATTTTAAAAAGAACCCCACACATTAAATGTAAACAAACACACTTTAACCCAGAACAAATATAAGCTGGACAAAATAAGAAAATCTCATCGTCCAGTATTATAAACAAAAAACACACACACACAAAATTAGGGCCATTCAGATATATCAGAATATTTTATACTACCTACCGTACTCCTGATAGAAACTCTCCTCCGCCAAATGTCGACATGAAAAACAATTTATTTCTACATATACATAAATACCAGCCTGAGAAAATTACACACAAACAACAGAGCTCACATACAAAAAAAGAAATCAAACTATTTCAACAACACCCTCAAATCACTAACAGACTTAATTAAATTCCCACAGACAGACACACAGATATTCCCACAGACAGACACACAGATATTCCCACAGACAGACAGAAATCCTCACGCCCGCATACTCACAAAATACTAAAAATAAAACAACAAAGCTGTGAACACCCTTAATATAACGTGGGAAAAAAATCACACAAACACACACCAACATATCAAAGAATGCCGAAAAAAAAAAATTTCTCAAATTTCAGTAATTAAAATCAAAATTTAGGCAATTAACATCAAAATTTTAAATTTTAATTGCTGAAATTTGAGAATTTTAATTGGGGCAGGACATCTAATTCATAACTACTGATAGTGATAGGGTGAAGGGGATAGAGAGAGATAATAATATAAAATTGGTATAAGAGGGAGAAGGAAATAATACATAATTTTAGATACTTTTTGATTAAATATTCAGGAAAAAATCATCAGTATCGACAATTCCTTTGAAAAAGTAAGCAGAAACAAAATTAATACGGGGAAGCAGAAACAAAATTAATAAAATGAGTCAAATAAGAAGGAGTCTAAATAAATTCATAACAGATTTTGACAGCTTCAGACTATACGACCATTGGGAATTGATCAAATTTTTCCAAAATATGCTCGACGAAAATGAGGAATATGATGTAATGGAAGATGAAGACAACACAGAAGGACATTTTAAATGCTGTCCGTGGTATGATCCGAAATGTGAGGAAGGACCTGATACTTGTAGGTGTTCTATATACTTTCTACGGAAAGCAATAATAGAAAATTTAATAGTCTCAT
>OY101441.1:74451292-74543511 GCA_956483585.1 Gymnocheta viridis
TTTGGCGTCATTTTGGCAAACATTTTACCCTATAGACTCCGGGAGGGGGTCACCGGTGACCCGTGTGTATTTTATATGGCGGCATGAGGTGTGCTACACTATAGGCAGGTGTGCGCGTGGTACTGGCAGAACTTAACGGAATGGTTTACAAACCAGTTGCCACAGGGAAATGTACCATCACACAATGTTCTACGTAAAAGAGGTGATTCATTCATTCGTGCATATTGTGTGAGTAGTTTCTAAGTAATGGTTTGAATTTAGGTGGACCTCATCGAAAGTTTCAAAAAGAAATGACTGCCAAGGAAATATTTGATGAGTTTTTTACGACACACTTGAAAGATGAAATACTCAGACACAGCAATAAAAAGGGCTTAGATTTAGCTGCGGATTTCAATAGAATGCATCATGCTGATATTGTTGCCAAAACTATCAAAAAACGTGATTTTCGTGTCATCAGTATTGATGAGCTGGATGCTTTTCTTGGAATTTTTTTGGTAATGGGCGTGAATGGCCAAAATGACGATCCAATTCCATGGCTTTGGAGTGACTGCAGTCATCCAATCTATAAAGCAGCGATGAGTCGTGATCGGTTTCAACAGATTCTGCGTGTCATCCGTTTCTCCAATGCAAGAGCGACTAGAAAAGAAAGTGATAAAGCTGCGGCAATAAGTGACGTTTGGGAAATGCTTATGAAAAATTTACAGCAAAACTATTATCCAAACGCGAACGTCACTATTGACGAGCAGTTGTTCCCGTTCAGAGGTCGGGCGTGTTTTATTCAGTACATCCCATCCAAACCAGCCAAATATGGGATCAAGATTTTCTGGGTATGCAATACAGCTGATGGATATCCACTTTTTGGAATTATTTATTTGGGTCGTCAACCTGGTGCTGAGAGACAAACTAACGTTGGGCAAAACATAGTTCTGAGGCTAGTAAATGCATACAAACAGTCAGGGTTGAACGTAACAATGGATAATTTCTTTACGTCGTTACCGTTGGCCAACCATTTGAGAATCCGAGGCATGAGTATCGTTGGAACCCTTCGTTCGAATAAGCCGTATATTCCCAGAGAATTAAAGCCTAACCGTACCGATGATATTGGAACACATCGATATGCATTTAGCAAAGACACTACTCTTTTGTCCGTTGTCACAAAGAAAAATAAATCAGTTTATTTGCTTTCGACCATGCACTACACTCGTGGGACTAATGAAAATGGAAAAGAAGAGATGAACCACTATTACAACAAGACAAAAGGTGGTGTTGACGTTATGGATTATATGCTCTCCAAGTACACAAAGAAACGCAAAACAAATCGTTGGCCGTTGGCTTTATTTTTCAATATGATAGATGTAGCTGCGTTAGGAGCATTTTGTGCTTTCAGTAAACTGAATCCGGAGAAGTCTAAAAGGCGATCTTCTAGACGCCATTTCTTGACTCTGCTTGGAAAAGATTTGGCAAGAGCTAACATGGAAAAGAGAGCAAATGATCAAATGATTACAAGAAAAACTAATTATAGAGCTGCTCTTGAGCTTATGCTCGGAAGAACTATACAAATTGTTCCTACAGTTCCAGTTCCAGTTGCCGAAAACGTTCCTATAGCTGGACCAGCAGCACCAGAGCCTGAGATGAAAACAAGAGATGGTCGTACAGTTGCGAAGGGTCGATGCTATATTTGCATTTTCAATGATCCGAAATCGGACCGGAAAGGTCGTACAAAATGCTCAAATTGCAAACGCACAATGAGTGCCACCCATACCAAGAGCTTGCCACCGCTCTGCACTGGCCCGAATTGTTGAATTTGTATGGCATTCTATTAGCGGGTCACCATCGAATTTTTAATTTTGGTCCAAATTCTTGAATTTCCATAAAATAATTTCAACTAATTTTGTATTTATATCCACATTGAATATCCATTTTTTCATTACAACTTATTAATTTGCTATATTTAATAATAAAATATAAAAAAAACACAAAATAGAAATAAAAACTGTGTTCTTATTTATTATTTTCATATAAAATGTATGGTGGCCATTACGGGTCACCGGTGACCCGCTCCCGGAGGGTGAGGGGTATTCGACTTTGGCACGCTCCAGCCCGGCGTCCAAAAACGTAAGTAACCTAAATCCAGCGAAAAACGCTTTAAAATATGCTCTTGATAGCTATCCTAAAATTTGAGCACTGAAAAAAAATTTCTTCGGAGATATTTGACTTCAAAGGTAAAATGGGTCACCGGTGACCCCCTCCCGGAGGGTTAGGGTTAAAATTAAGAGACTTTAGAAAATTTTTATTTGTTGTTGTCAACGTTTTTTGATGAACCGATCTTTTTAATTGTGGTTTAGGTTGTAATAATGGTTTAGGGTTGTATGTTGTTGCTGTTGTTATATTTTTCGATATACTTGAGTTGTATATCAACATTATTTAGTTGGTCTTAAATGAATTCTTATTGTTATTTCCTCTCCTCGAAAATTAATTAAATCGCCGTACTGATCAACTACTCGTAGCGTTAGTGAACCTACCTCTCTAGAGTTCACAGGTAAATAAATGAGGTTTCTAGGAATCTCAGCTATTTTATAGCCTGGAGGCACATTAATCGGAAACTCGTGTAGTGTATGCGATTTGGAATTGTTCATATATGTATTAACAGTGATACTACTTTCAATTCGTAATAGATTCACCTTGAAAATATTAACTGGAAGATCTGAATAATGATCTTCGTTTGGAGTTAGGATTTTATCGTTGAATCCTAAGAGTTTTCCAATTGTATTTTCCTTATTAAAATATATTGGATCCGTAGAGCTATTAACTTTAACCTGCATTGTGTTATTATTGGCTTCTATAAAAATTTTATTTTCTCTACTATATCGTTTGTATTCTTCCTCTATATAATCAACTATGTCATTCAATTCATAAGATCCAATTGGTATTTCAATCACATTTTCACCTATATGAAACAAATTGTTGTAGACATCAACATTTGGAATGCTATTATACGAATGAAAATCAGTTAGAGCACATTCATATGTCTCATTTAACTCAATAGGAGGGAAGTAATTAGCAGATAACTCTGAAGTGTTGGAGCTCAGAGTAAGTGTTATTGACATTATGCCTGCTTGATTGTAAATGAATAAAGTTTAACACACAATATGGTTTATAAAAAGCATTTTCATTTTAATTTAATCTTTTTTGTTTTGAATTTACATTATAATTTTTAATAGTAAATGCAATAATTCTTAATACAATAATTATAAATATTTTGTTTCAACTATAATATTTCATCTTTACTTATCCAAGAATTAATTGTGTTCATTAGTAAATCCTAACCACTTAACAAACGCTTTATCTCCTTTAGTTTTAATAACCTTTTCAACTAGATATGTATTTGGAAATCTAGTTTTTGAGAGTTCTTCATCGTAAAATCCACCTTGCATGAGATTACCACGATAATCCTCTAATATGTATGTTGCAGGATATGTATTTTGAATTGTTTTAATAGTAAAAATTTCTGTTGTCCAACTTGGAGTATAACCTTTTTCAAATGTATGTTTATATTTGCTTATGCGCACATGATCTCCAACATTAAATTTCGAGGTTTTATACATCTTCAAATGACTGTATACTGTATTTAATAATCTTTTCTCATTTGTTGAGTTGACTTTAATTGGAGGCATTTTAATGGTACGATGAACTTTACTGTTGTATGCTTTTAATAAATCTTTGTAGATATCTAACCAGTTATATGAACCATTAAAACTAAATTCTTTCCACATCATCCCTTTTAATGTTCTATTAAATCGTTCTACTATTGATGCTTTCATTGTGCTATACGTTGAATAGTGATTAATGTTGTGCTTATCCATCAATTCCGCAAAGTTTTTATTAAAAAATTCTTTACCATCGTCTGCTTGTAGGTTTTTTGGTACTCGTCCCAATTGAAAAATATCTACCATTGCTTGTGTTGTTTCAAGTGCAGTTTTTGTTTTCAGCGGTACTGCCCATGCATATTTTGAGAATGTATCAATTATGGTTAACAAAAATCTATAATTTTTATTGTCTATAGAGTAATTTCCCATTTCAACTAAATCAGCTTGCCAGAGATCATCTATTCCTTTCATCACAACTCTACGACGTGCAAAAGATTTTCGAGCTTGTTTATGGAGTTCGTTAACTAGATTTCTTTTCGAAGACATGTTTATAGTTTTAAGAATTGTTTTGAATGCGTTGTAATCTGTTTGATGAACTTTTACTTATTGATGTGAACATGTAATTTTCCAATCTATAAATCTTTTCATTTAACTTCTCTTTTGTAGGCTCTCAACAAATCTTTGTAGATAACCATCTTCCAAAAATGTATGGATTTTGGAAATGCTTTCTTCAATTTTCTTATTCTTTTCCAACTGTAATGTTGTTGCTTGTTGTAGCATTTCGAGTTGAATTCTAAAAGTATCGTACATTTTATTTTTATCTTCCTTAAAGTATTTTAATAGTTTGTATTCTATTTCTTCGATTTGATTTTGCAGAAACAATTTATTGATAACATCGTTTTCCTCCACAGCCTTTGCCACATTTTTGATTCTTTTGTTTTGGACATCGATGTTATTGTTCGTATCCATAAAGAACCCCAACAGTCTAGGGACATTTTTCAGTGAAATTATATCGCTTGTACCGTTTAGATAGTGTCCAAACTTATCAACAGACATACTTTATATAGATTATTGTATTATATTAGCTTCGCGTAGTTCTTCAATAATTGATACAATCTCGTTATTATGATTAGTATGACCAGCAGCTTGTGATGCTATCAGTAGACGAAGTCGATCTACCAACTCATTTGGATCATCCCAGTATATATAGTTTGGTTTATGGGGGTTAAATTGCATCAATCCACCACCTTTATAATTAGATGATGTCTTATTTGCTATTGCTTTTGATACAGACTGTTGGTTTTGCTCTTTAAACATCTTTTTAATAATATGTTTATATTTATATGCTTTCGTTCCCTTAATTTGACCATCAGGTTTATATTCTCTTCTGTACGCATTTGTACTAATTAAGATTTTTTTGTAGAGTTCTAGCTCATATTTATCATAGTTTTTTGGCGTTTTATGAAACATTAGAGAAAACAGTCCTGGCGTTAGAGCCCATATTTGACCACCAACCTGTATTTTACCTTCATTTAATTTGAGGTTACTATCACCAAATTTCCATTCATTATTGAAATCTTTATGTGGCCCATAGTTAGTATCTAATTCATTTCTGCCCTCCAAGACTGATAAGTCAGTGTAACTCTCTTCAATATTTGAATTCTGTGAGTAAAAATGATCATCATCCTCATTGTCACTATTACTTTCATTAGAATCATTGAATGATTTGCTATTATCAAATATTGCTCCTTCTACAAGTTTCTTTGGTGTACTTGTCTCCAATTTAATTGGTGATTTATTAATATGAGGACTGTTAGTCTCTTCAATTTCTGTTTTCATCTCATTCTTTTCTTTTTTGATAATTCTATTGATATTGTTAGAATTATTTATAAATTCATTTAAGGGGTCTGTTATAGGTTTGAATGTATCTCTTAGTTGATCACGTGTATCTATTTCACCAGTTTTTATACTACGAAGCTTTTTCTTCAAGACGTTTCTCGTTGCAACCAATTCTTTTAAAACTTTCTCATCCATGTTTAGCAACAGCAAATATCAGATCAGGTAATCAGGTATCAGATCAGATTATCAGGTATCAGATCAGCTTATCAGGTATCAGATCAGATTATCAGGTATCAGATCAGCTTATCAGGTATCAGATCAGATTATTAGGTATCAGATCAGATTATTAGGTATCAGATCAGGTATCAGATCAGATTATTAGGTATCAGATCAGATTATTAGGTATCAGATCAGCTTATCAGGTATCAGATCAGCTTATCAGGTATCAGATTAGATTATCAGGTATCAGATCAGATTATCAGGTATCAGATCAGATTACCAGGTATCTCATCACGTTATCAGCTATCTCGTCTTAACAAATAGATGTATGAAGTTTGAAGTCAGATTGCATACTAAAGATTTTTTTATTTATTTTTTTTATGTAGAGTAATTTATATTGTTATGAAATAGTCGAATAATTTTCTATAGCGACCATTGTTTAATTCATTATCTTTGCTTATCATCAGAAATCCATATTTTTCCTTCCAACACACTCGACAAATTTCACGAAACTTTTCATAACTCATATCGGTAGCAACATGATCCCTAGAAACGTGCTTCATATTTGTCTCATCTTGTTTAAACATTATAATTACATTCGCATTGTCTCTTATTAAATGCTTAGGAATTCTGGTATAAGTTTGACACAAGTAGAATGAATCGACATCCTTATGTCGTCCCATACAAAAATAAGCTCTTACATTATTCTGCTTCTCACATGCAACATCATCAAATATCATAATTGAATTAGTTTTAGCTTCATTAGGGGGGATAACTGACTCATTGTCGGCGAATGTGTAATATCCCATACCTTTAATTGGTGAAATTAATCTCTTCAAGTATTCATATTTCGGCTGATATAGTGATTTTGAGTATAAATAGATGTTTTCAAACTTTAGTCCGTTAGGACTTTCTAGTAAGCCAATCATAACATTAGTCTTTCCACAATTTGAGGGTCCAACTATTAGACCACGAATGGAATTTGGTAAGAGTGAACTATGTTTTATTTTTGAACTTATGTTCGATGAATCATCAATATTACGAATCAAAATATTTTTATGTTGTTTTACTAACTGCATTTTTGTAACTAAATGCAATTCATGTTTGTTACGTTTTATTATAGAAAAATTAAATAAATAAGATGGTTATACATTACAACAAGTCGTTTAGTCATAAACACACCTTCGTTGGAGCAGGTATAGTAGATAAAATAATAAATAATCTTCCTGTTGAACTTCATCTTCCTGGATATCAGTACTGTGGACCTGGAACAAAACTACAAAAACGTTTAGACCGAGGTGATAAAGGCATTAATTTATTGGACTCTGCCTGCAAAAATCACGACATAGCTTATTCTAAAAATAGGGATTTAAGCATTAGACATCAGGCAGATAAAATTCTTGAAAATTCAGCTTGGGATCGAGTTTTATCAAAAGATAGCAGTCTTGCAGAAAAATCATTTGCATATATGGTTACTAACGCAATGAAAGCGAAAACAAAATTTGGGATGGGTGTGGAGAAAAAGAAAAATTATAGGAAAACCAAATTAAATGGTAAAAAATTGTTCACTTCATCAATTAGAGCTGCAACAAAAATACTAAAGAAGGAAAAACCTTTAGACATTAACTCTGCTATTAGAATCGCACGTAAAACTATCAACAAATCATTAAAAGGAAGAAAATCACATGTTATAATACCACGCATAATAAGTGTTCCAAAAATTGGTGGTTTTTTACCCCTAATACCGATTTTAACTGCTCTGGGTGCAATTGGAAGTCTAGCCACTGGAGGTGCTGCCATAGCTAAGGCTGTAAATGCAGCAAAGAATGCGAAAAATCAATTTGATGAAGCAACTAGACATAATAAAGCAATGGAATCGATAGCTGTCGGGAAAGGACTTTACCTAAAACCATATAAAAAGGGTTATGGCTTAGTTTGCAAAGAACAGACAAAAAACTCTTAGAAATGCTACCTAATAGACCACTATCAGAAGTCGAACTGAGAAAATTTTCAATCAAAATTCCACATTTTAGAGGAGTTTTCATGTTGGACTCACTACCAAAAAGGCCAAAGAAAATAGAATGTGGAATAATCAATTTAGATATATCAACAGGACCTGGTACACATTGGGTAGCATATTATAAAAAATATTAATGAAAAAGAATATTTCGACAGTTTTGGAAACTTACAACCTCCTTCGGAAGTAGTCAAATATCTTGGTACAAATATAAAATACAACTATAATCAACATCAGAATTTCAATACATTTACTTGTGGTCATTTTTGTCTTAAGTTTCTTTATGAAATAACTGAAAAGATTAAATAAAAACACATACACAAATATATATTTTAATAAATTATTTATTGATTTTTTATATTTATTTATTTTTAATTTATTGTACAGAATTAATTTATTTTACTGCCAAATGGGATATTGAGTATTTGGAATTAAAAATTCATCGATCTCAGTATCCAAAATCAAGCTTCGTTCCCCTTCTCTGTGTAAACGAAATTTTCCACTCGAGAGCTCCTTAATTTCATCATCTGCGAGCGAACCGTATCGGTTAGGTAAGAACATTATATGGTTTTCTAATTCTATTTGAATTGTTGCCCCATATTTTGTTGTCACTCGTTTTGCGTTAATTATAGGATATTTTACTAAAATATCCAATTCCTTAGCGTGGATTAGACTTTTATTATTAAAAGAATTAAATTTGTTCACCAAATTTTTTGCGGAGTCCATTTTTTATAGTCTTCTCACTTTGAATCTTTTTTTGAAATTGATCTTGAAAGTATATTTGATGGTTCCAAGAAGCCTAACAGAAAATATTTGTTGTGAAATAGTGAACATAGTGGAGAGGAATAGCGATAGAGAAAAAGAAAAAGATAGTGATAGAGAAAGAGAGAGAGAGAGAGGGTGTGCTTAAAGGAAGTAATTATAGATTTGATAATAGAAATATTTTTAAAGACCAGAAGAGCTCACTTTCCAAATTTAGCAAAGCAAATTAGTAGTAGCAAGGTGATATTCAAACAATCATCATCGTTATTCACCAACAATTAAGAAAATGACTCAAATCAGAAACAAAATTAATAAGTTTTTGGTAGATTTCGAGTGCTTCCAACTTTACGAACACTGGGAAATGATTAAATTTTTCCTCAATATGCTCAACGAAAATGAGGAGTTTGGAATCACAGATGATGAGGACAAAGATGAGGGGCATTTTAAGTGTTGCCCGTGGTACAATCCAACTTGCCTAGAAGGGCCAGATACCTGCCGCTGCTCTATATTCTATTTACGAAAAGCAGCAATAAACAATATAATTACCACATACTATGAAATGTTTTCTCCATTAAAACTAATAAAGCAAAATCAATTTATTAAATAAAATACCTAATTTGTCTTGTTATTTGAAGGATTGATTAGGAATGTGGTATCCTAGACAACATCAATAACTTAATGTGATCAAATTCTTAAAATTTCGGTAGCTGTATAAAATATTGTAAAAATTTAAGAATTCTAAAAAAATATAAGAGAGTGGAAGATTCAGCAACGTATTAAATAAATAATAATAGAAGATAATAAATTAGAAAAAATATAAATAAAACAACAAATCCATTTTCCATTTTCTTTATAAATTTATTTATACATTTATTTATTTCTTTTTTATTTTAGCAATAAAAGAATTTTTCTTAATAATTAGGATATTATTATTATAATTTCAACCTTCTTCTTGAAGTTTAGCAATCTCTACTAACAGCATATCAAGTTCATACTCAGGATTGGTTTCCTCTATTCGAAAATGATACCATCCATAAGTGTTTATATTATTAGTCCTTATTTTTCTTTTATCATCTGCACAACTTAATACTACTTTATTTAATTGATTAGTATATATTTCATGTAATTTGGATTTAAATGTTAGCATGGTATCATATATAATAGACTTATCAAATAAGCAGTTTCTATAAGAAACTAAGCTGTACTTATCTAAAACGGATTTCTTCACCCCCTTCGATTTTTTTACATCATTTTGGTCTTGCACACTAAAGGAATACATCTTAGATCGCAGCCCAACAAACTCTTTCATTATTTTTCCGCAATTTTCATCCTTCATCATACCCAAAACCTTTTTGTTCAAACGAGGAATACCATATATATTATCTACAGAATAATCAGATGTATCAAATTGTTGTTCGATATCAGTTTTTATGTCAGCGTAAAAGTCATCAGTTTGTACAGTGTAAATAAAAGAGTCAGTATCCATATAATTTAAAGATAACCTTTCCTTGAATTTAGGTTGCATGTACCCATAATGGAAATTATACATTTTCCACTTGGAAAGCTCCAGTACACAAAATCCTAAGTAAATAGGTTTATTATAACAAGTCTTGACTCTATTCATTTCGATAGCTACCATATCTTCAGAAAATATGGATAAACTATGGAAATTGGACTTTGATATCCAATCTTGAGCTCCCAGATGATTCCGGTTTGTTCTGCTCCAATTCGTTACAATTCTTACGTCTCTCCTCTTGTCCACATTCTCCATAGTTTTGCCATACACAGCGTTATTGAGCAATTTGAAGAAATTTTTCTCAAAAGCATTTTTAGCAGTGGCTCTATGTTTGGTATTTAAGTCGATATAACCTTTTAACCATTGAGATTGTTTAAATGCGAGAATACGATGTGTTTTCTTCAAAACTAAACCATATTCCAAGCATTGCTTGAGAACTCTATAATGTATAACATATGACTGCTTTGTAGAGAAATCAGTTATCAATTTGTTGTACTTCGTTTGCAAAGTTTTTTTATTCTCAGCGCAAAAAGGAAGATCATTGTGTAAGTCATGCAAATTTGAAGGATAATCCAAAGTGACCTCATATACATAACCATCTGTTCCATTATCAGCTATGCTTTCCGGATCCAGATCCAGCTCCTCATTCGATAACCATCTAAACCCTCCATAAGGGAGATGTTCAGACATCGCCCAACCGTAAAGGTTATTTGCATCTAAATAGACCAGAAATTCTGAGGGCTTCTCTTTGTCGAAATCATCTAAATATTTGTTATTTGCTTTTGAATATCTTTTACTACACTGTACAATCCCCCCACGTATACCTTTTTTCATGAAATTATACATATCTATGTCCGTTAATAATTCCAATTCAATTTTTGTATGTTTCAACATTGCATCCCAGGCAAGTCCAGGAGCTGTGTAATATTGACATGGATCCAACTCATATATACCTTTACAAACTTTTCTGAAGTTCTCAAAAATATCTGTTAGTAAAAGCACATCTGTTTTTAAGTAGAGTTCCATGTAATCTTTCATTGTTTTGCACCTAAAAGTCTTCCATACCTCTTCAGCGTGTGAGTATTCCTCTAAAGAACATTCTTTATTGTTCAGTTTATTAAAGAAATCTCTGCGTGAAGGAAGCTGACACTCATTAAATTTTTGAAATGAATTTAGATACTCATACGGGAAAATACCTTTTTTCTTAATGAGTTGAAATTCTTTTTCTGTCTGAAACAAGGATCTAATGGTACTGAAATCATTATCTGATAAGTTGCAGGCCAATGATTCCAAACTGTCAGCCATAAAACGCATTGTATCAAGAAATCTTATTTCAAGATTATGGTTATCGCTCATTTCTGTAAATTGGGACAGAGATATATAAAGCTCCTTATTAAGAGGAAGTACTTTTAGTTTCATAGAAATCTTCCCCAATTCTTTAATAAAAAGATGTGAGTCATAATTTGAGTAATTGTGAAAGTAAACTGGTATAAACTTAGGAATTTGGTAATTTAGATTACAATTTTTGTGGGCTGCACCTCTAAACTTTCCACTAATGTGACAGTGATCTCTAACACGATCATTACCTAGAAATTTTTGACATATATTGCAATTCAATGCATTATAAAAACTATAAATTTCGGAGGGGGATAGAGTATCCATTTGTCTCTTATTTACTAAATGATCATTATAAATATCCTGACAGTCTTGAGTTAAAAAGAAAACAAATTTTTCTGATGCATCTTCCCCTGTGTACACTCTTAACTTATCTAATTTCTTGTTGTTGATACATTTAATGTAATAGCTAAAAGCACAAGGAATGTGCTTCTTAACAAATTTGGTTTTACTACTTACACTACAATTAAAATCCTCTAAAATGCACTCAAAGTCTGCATAAACAACGAAGGGGACGTCCATTTTCTTTTGATGCCCCTTAAACTGAAGAACATCATTTGGAGCCGTTGGCATAGTGGTTACTATTTGTCCACATTCTGTTTTGTGTTTACTCATAGTGTTCTCACTATGAGTGTATTGCAGGCAGCTGTTGCAGAAAATAAGCTTATTACAACCTTTGGTAGTCTGATTCTTCAAAAGTCTGTGAATAAAATGTATTTTATTAAAAATTATATTACGTATATATGTAACCTTAAATTAAACTTTCATTTAATTTTTTTAATTTACCTCGATATGTTCTTTATTAAAATATAGTGATGATCTTCACCATTCTCCAAAAGTAGCAAGTTGACATGATTGTTTTTTTCTTTTTTAGTTAAATAGAATGGTCCAATAATCTCGTCAGTTTCCTCATCATACCCGAACACGTTTATACTTATGCTAGAGTTGTTTTTTTCAAAAATGTTAATATGTTTTAGTTTTAATGGGAACGTTAACAAGGTGAAATCTAATACAACATCATTTTGAAGACTAATGAATTCGTCATTTATGTCAACAATATCATATGAACTGCAACGTTCTGGATGTTTGTATTTCCTAGTATCCATTGCAGCAATCAAAGCCCACTTAAAGCAGTATTCATCATCGTTTTCTATATTTATACAAGCTTTTTTTGCTATTAGCTTTTCAGGTGCAGATATCCAATTTGACCCTTTAACAAGAGAAGATTTGTTGATACTTATTTCTGCCCGAACTATACGTGTTAAAGTCCAACCAGAATCCCTCTCTTGAAATTCGGACATTTTATTTGAAATTTCTTCAATTTGTTTAGCGAATAGTTCATGTATGTCGTCTCCTTTGATCAGCAAATTCATTTTAGCTCTATGAGTTATTATACTCAACTCCAATTCTTCTCCAATAATTTTAATGTATTCTGCCACAATACTTATATTAAATTTGATTATTGTATGTTTGAACAAATTGTTCTGAAGCCTGTCAATAAAAATACTATTATTTTCCTCAATAAACTCTTCTAAAAGAAGTTGATCTTTTTTATTGGGAATTCCATATGTGACGATATTGTTTTTGAATGCTTTTGATATTTCATAATATCTCACATTTTCTTCGGCTTCTTCTGTCCTAGCATGTGGAGCATTCGTCGAAGTTGGCAGATTTTCTTGACCTTCGTCTTCTCCTTTTTCTTCTACTTCTTCGTCATTGCTCTCAGGTAAACTAATATCCATATCATCATTCATTACAGTACCTCCAAAGGTATCTGCTCTTTGTTGTTGAGGTTGTTGTTGGTGGTAAGTAAAAGGCTGCATTTGCATCGAATCAGAATACTGCTGCAATTGATTATTCCATGTTGTGGGATAATAAAAGTAGCTTGGATACTCATATTGCTGACATTGCATTGGCACTCCAGAACCCCACAAAAGCTGATTATTCCATGCCATTGGCATGGGATAGCAGCTAGGCATAGCGTATTGCTGATGGTTCATTGGTAGTGGATATTGTTGGTACTGTACAGAAGCGTGATGAGATGACTGAGGTTGTTCTCTATTTGAGTCCTGATTCATGATCACTTGACCCTGTTCAGAGTGGTTTTGGATGTGATTAAGGAATGATTTTTGGTATTTGTATACCTTATTGCACAAATTACACTGATACACGGAAGAACTCATTTTCTGTTTGATGCGTTAATAATTTAATTAAAAAACACAAATATTTTATATAAATTGTTTTGAAAAACAAAATAGCCACTTTAATGAATAAATTAATTTTTAAAATTTTTAAATTAATAAAGTTTTAAACTGACAAAATTGGAAGTATTAAGGATTTGAAATTAAACTTGTAGATACTTGTAGATACAATATTGTACTGACTCAAGCTTAGAAAAGTTGCCAAATAATATATAAGAATATTTGTGGTATACATAATTTCATTAAAGTAGTTTCCAGGGGTAAAGCGACTACTTGCCCCAATAGAAACCTATGTCACAAAAAAAAAAATTAGCGAAACAAAACCTCTAAGCTACAAAAAAAAAATGTAGCTAAAGAAATCCCTATGATGCAAAATTTTATGTAAACAAACATTTTTGCATGTTTTTCAAACTTATGGAAATATAACGATAGAAAACACAAGCATGCTACAGCATGCAGATATGTACGTTACAACATTTTGTTGCGAAACAATTCGTCCGTTGCATAAATTTTATTGTAAACAAATATTGAGTTGAAGTAGAAACATGCTAAATCATGTGTGTATCATAAATGTGTATCAAATAAACAAACTGAAAGAGTATTAGGAGCATGCAGAAGCATGCTTAATATAAAAAATTATTTTTTAAAAAATCCTTACGTTGCAAAATTTATTGTAAACAAACACTACTTTAAATGTGTATAATATAAAAGAATAAGGGAGAGAATATTGAGAGCATGCAGAAGCATGCTTAATATAAAAAATTATTTTTTAAAAAAAACCTTACGTTGCAAAATTTATTGTAAACAAACACTACTTTAAATGTGTATCAAATAAAAGAATAAGGGAGAAAATATTGAGAGCATGCAAGAGCATGCTTGATATAAAAAATATTTTTGTTTTTAAAAAAATCCTTACGTTGCAAAAATTTTGAAGTCAAAGATATTACTATGTCGTGAACGACTTTGTGGTAAATGAAATGACTACGTTGCAAAAATTTTGAAGTCAAAGATAGTACTATGTCGTGTACGACTTTGTGGTAAATGAAATGACTACGATGCAAAAATTTTGTAGCAAAAGACCTTTTCAAAAAATCGAATTCTTAAATTCTAATATTATCATATTCATTTAAAAATGAGTTTCGAGAAGAAAACACCGTTGTACAAGAGATTGACGCGCCACTATCGGAAAGGATATGCTAAGGCATTCTTAAAAAAACAGATGGAAGAACTTTTAGAAGGTGATGAGGAGCTGTTTCTCAAAGTAAATACGCAAGAAGTAATAGTGTCACCAATTACAACACCAGCAACCATTGAAATACTTGATGTGCAAAGACTTCCATCCATCGATGTACCAATGTTTCTAGCATTGTATGAAAATTCGGACGATGCAATTTTGGATGAAGCAGCTGAAGCCGTTGAGACTGCTTCTAACCTCTTCTAAAAAATTTTTAATGACAGATTTATTTAATAAAAATAAATGCATATAAAAATTAAAACAAATGTTTTTTTTATTTCACATACATATAAACTAAATATTTCACAGCTACACACAACGGGGCATTTAAACGCTCAAGCGAATATTTGACACAAAATAAAAAAAAAAATCCCACTGATCAAAAAATTAATACAAACAAAGAGCAAACACTTATTTGTATGTACATGCATACATCAAATAAATTTGCAGATAGGTATATATATGTACACATATCAAATTTTACACCCATGCGATTGCGTACTCAAATATTTATTAGAACTTACATATCCACATACTGAAAACAGTCCAAGTGACCGGCCGACGTTAGAAAAGACGCTCAGTCAAAAAGACGGACATGCTTAAATAAATAAATAAATAAAAGAAAACATTTTAAAAAGAACCCCACACATTAAATGTAAACAAACACACTTTAACACAGAACAAATATAAGCTGGACAAAATAAGAAAATCTCATCGTCCAGTATTATAAACAAAAAACACACACACACACAAAATTAGGGCCATTCAGATATATCAGAATATTTTATACTACGTACCGTACTCCTGATAGAAACTCTCCTCCGCCAAATGTCAACATGAAAAACAATTTATTTCTACATATACATAAATACCAGCCTGAGAAAATTACACACAAACAACAGAGCTCACATACAAAAAAAGAAATCAAACTATTTCAACAACACCCTCAAATCACTAACAGACTTAATTAAATTCCCACAGACAGACACACAGATATTCCCACAGACAGACACACAGATATTCCCACAGACAGACACACAGATATTCCCACAGACAGACACACAGATATTCCCACAGACAGACAGAAATTCTCACGCCCGCATACTCACAAAATACTAAAAATAAAACAACAAAACTGTGAACCCCCTTAATATAACGTGGGAAAAAAATCACACAAACACACACTAACATATCATAGAACGCCGAAAAAAAAATTTCTCAAATTTCAGTAATTAAAATCAAAATTTAGGCAATTAACATCAAAATTTTAAATTTTAATTGCTGAAATTTGAGAATTTTAATTGGGGCAGGACATCTAATTCATAACTACTAATGCTACCCAACAGACCACTATCAGATGTTGACCTATTAAATTTTTCTATAAATATTCCTTATTTTAGAGGAGTATTCATGTTGGACTCACTACCAAAACGATCAAAGAAAATTGAGTGTGGAATAATCAATTTAGATTTATCAACAGGTCCTGGTACACACTGGGTAGCATATTATAAGAACATCGATGAAAAAGAGTATTTCGACAGTTTTGGAAACTTACAACCTCCTTCGAAAGTAGTCAAATATCTTGGTACAAATATAAAATACAACTATAATCAACATCAGAATTTTAATACATTTATCTGTGGTCATTTATGTCTTAAATTTCTTTATGAAATAACTAAGAAAGATTAAATAAAAACACATAATCGTCTATATTTTACAAAACTCTTTAATGGCTTTTTTATTTTTTTATTTATAATTTACTAAACAGAATTAATTTATTTTAATGCCAAACGGGATATTGGCTATTTTGAATTAAAAATTCATCCATCTCACTCTCAAGAATTAGGCCGCACTCTCCTTCTCTGCATAGTTGAAATGATCCACTAGAGAGATCCTTAATTTCTTCATCTGTTAAACTATTATATTTTTTGGGGAGAAACATTATGTTGTTTTCCAACTCAACTTTTAGTGTTGGTCCATATTTTGTTGTTACCCGTGATATATTTTGAATAGGATATTTAACTGTTATATCCAGATCCTTAATGTGAATTAAGGATTTACTCTTCAGGGAATTAAATTTTGTTTTTAGATTTTTCACGGAGTTCATTTTTGATTGAGATCTTGTCACTTTGAATCTTTAATTGTAATTGAACTTAAAAGTAGCTCCGATACTTCCAAGAAAATATTTATGGTGAAATAGTGAATAAGTGGGGGATAGTGATAGGGTGAAGGGGATAGAGAGAGATAATAATATAAAATTGACATAAGAGGGAGAAGGAAATAATACACAGATTATGATGAATAAATGTTGAAGTCAGCATAATTATGAAAACTTAAAGAAAAATCAAAAACATACATGAAAACAGACTCAAATATAAAAAAAGAACAAAAAATAAAATATGCCATATATATCTATATAGCCAAATTATAAGGAATAAATCTCGAAGTGAGCAGAATTATGAAAACATAGAGAAAAATCAAAAACATACATAAAAACAGACTTAAATATATATAAAAGAACAAAAAATAAAATCTAATAAACCTCATTAATACAACGATACCAAAGTGATCGCAACATACACACAGACACACACATACATTCAAACACACTCTCATACACACGTTATGACGTCAGTGATGATGACATACCTAAAATAACCAGATATACACAAATTCTCTGCCAACAAAAAATTCACTGCCTGTATACCAACATACTGTGACGTCAGTGATGACGACACACCTAAAATAATCAGTAATAAACACACTCTCTGTCAACAAAATATTTCTCTGCCACGATTCCATCAGCAACACACGAAACGGCATAAACACACACCCCCGCTATGACGTCAGTGATGACGACGCACCTAAAACAATCATATATACACACATTCTCTGCCAACAAAAAATATCTCTGCCTCCATACCAACATACTGTGACGTCAGTGATGACGACACACCTAAAATAATCAGTAATAAACACACTCTCTGTCAACAAAATATTTCTCTGCCACGATTCCATCAGCAACACACCAAACGGCATAAACACACACCCCCGCTATGACGTCAGTGATGACGACGCACCTAAAACAATCATATATACACACATTCTCTGCCAACAAAAAATATCTCTGCCTCCATACCAACATACTGTGACGTCAGTGATGACGACGCACCTAAAATAATCAGATATACACACATGGTCTGCCAACAAAAAATTCACTGCCTAGATACCAACAGAAACACACCCAACAACATAAACACACAACCAACCAACATAGCACGGGCAAGCAAACGAACATACACACGCACACAAACAACCAACATAGCACAGGCAAGCAAACGAACCTACACACACACATAAAAAAACTAGAGGATGGCAACACTGGCTCGCTCAAAAGTAATGGGGACAATAGACATGCGCGACTGCGCTGCCGGCCATTACCTATCTACTGTTTTGGATTTTCTTTTTGTTACTATAATTCTGCTGACTTCAAGATTTATTCCTAATAATTTGGCTATATAGATAAATATTGCATATTTTATTTTTTGTTATTTTTTTCTGATTCTGTTTTTATGTATGTTTTGGATTTTCTTTATGTTACTATAATTCTGCTGACTTCGAGATTTATTCCTTATAATTTGGCTATATAGATAAATATGTATAAATAATTCTGCTGACTTCGAGATTTATTCCTAATAATTTGGCTATATAGATAAATATTGCATATTTAATTTTTTGTTCTTTTTTTCTGATTCTCTTTTTATGTATGTTTTGGATTTTCTTTATGTTACTATAATTCTGCTGACTTCGAGATTTATTCCTAATAATTTGGCTATATAGATAAATATTGCATATTTTATTTTTTGTTCTTTTTTTCTGATTCTGTTTTTATGTATGTTTTGGATTTTCTTTATGTTACTATAATTCTGCTGACTTTGAGATTTATTCCTAATAATTTGGCTATATAGATAAATATTGCATATTTTATTTTTTGTTCTTTTTTTCTGATTCTGTTTTTATGTATGTTTTGGATTTTCTTTATGTTACTATAATTCTGCTGACTTTGAGATTTATTCCTAATAATTTGGCTATATAGATAAATATTGCATATTTTATTTTTTGTTCTTTTTTTCTGATTCTCTTTTTATGTATGTTTTGGATTTTCTTTATGTTACTATAATTCTGCTGACTTCGAGATTTATTCCTAATAATTTGGCTATATAGATAAATATTGCAAATTTTATTTTTTGTTCTTTTATATATATGATTCTGTTTTTATGTATGTTTTGGATTTTCTTTATGTTTCTATAATTCTGCTGACTTCGAGATTTATTCCTAATAATTTGGCTATATAGATAAATATTGCATATTTTATTTTTTGTTCTTTTATATATATGATTCTGTTTTTATGTATGTTTTGGATTTTCTTTATGTTACTATAATTCTGCTGACTTCGAGATTTATTCCTAATAATTTGGCTATATAGATAAATATTGCATATTTTATTTTTTGTTCTTTTTTTCTGATTCTGTTTTTATGTATGTTTTGGATTTTCTTTATGTTACTATAATTCTGCTGACTTCGAGATTTATTCCTAATAATTTGGCTATATAGATAAATATTGCAAATTTTATTTTTTGTTCTTTTATATATATGATTCTGTTTTTATGTATGTTTTGGATTTTCTTTATGTTTCTATAATTCTGCTGACTTCGAGATTTATTCCTAATAATTTGGCTATATAGATAAATATTGCATATTTTATTTTTTGTTCTTTTATATATATGATTCTGTTTTTATGTATGTTTTGGATTTTCTTTATGTTACTATAATTCTGCTGACTTCGAGATTTATTCCTAATAATTTGGCTATATAGATAAATATTGCATATTTAATTTTTTGTTATTTTTTTCTGATTCTGTTTTTATGTATGTTTTGGATTTTCTTTATGTTACTATAATTCTGCTGACTTCGAGATTTATTCCTAATAATTTGGCTATATAGATAAATATTGCATATTTTTTTTTTTTTTTTTTTTTCTGATTCTGTTTTTATGTATGTTTTGGATTTTCTTTTTGTTACTATAATTCTGCTGACTTCAAGATTTATTCCTAATAATTTGGCTATATAGATAAATATTGCATATCTTATTTTTTGTTCTTTTTTTCTGATTCTGTTTTTATGTATGTTTTGGATTTTCTTTATGTTACTATAATTCTGCTGACTTCGAGATTTATTCCTAATAATTTGGCTATATAGATAAATATTGCATATTTTATTTTTTGTTCTTTTTTTCTGATTCTGTTTTTATGTATGTTTTGGATTTTCTTTATGTTACTATAATTCTGCTGACTTCGAGATTTATTCCTAATAATTTGGCTATATAGATAAATATTGCATATTTTTTTTTTTTTTTTTTTTTGATTCTGTTTTTATGTATGTTTTGGATTTTCTTTTTGTTACTATAATTCTGCTGACTTCAAGATTTATTCCTAATAATTTGGCTATATAGATAAATATTGCATATCTTATTTTTTGTTCTTTTTTTCTGATTCTGTTTTTATGTATGTTTTGGATTTTCTTTATGTTACTATAATTCTGCTGACTTCGAGATTTATTCCTAATAATTTGGCTATATAGATAAATATTGCATATTTTTTTTTTTTTTTTTTTTCTGATTCTGTTTTTATGTATGTTTTGGATTTTCTTTTTGTTACTATAATTCTGCTGACTTCAAGATTTATTCCTAATAATTTGGCTATATAGATAAATATTGCATATCTTATTTTTTGTTCTTTTTTTCTGATTCTGTTTTTATGTATGTTTTGGATTTTCTTTATGTTACTATAATTCTGCTGACTTCGAGATTTATTCCTAATAATTTGGCTATATAGATAAATATTGCATATTTTATTTTTTGTTCTTTTTTTCTGATTCTGTTTTTATGTATGTTTTGGATTTTCTTTATGTTACTATAATTCTGCTGACTTCGAGATTTATTCCTAATAATTTGGCTATATAGATAAATATTGCATATTTTATTTTTTGTTCTTTTATATATATGATTCTGTTTTTATGTATGTTTTGGATTTTCTTTATGTTACTATAATTCTGCTGACTTCAAGATTTATTCCTAATAATTTGGCTATATAGATAAATATTGCATATCTTATTTTTTGTTCTTTTTTTCTGATTCTGTTTTTATGTATGTTTTGGATTTTCTTTATGTTACTATAATTCTGCTGACTTCGAGATTTATTCCTAATAATTTGGCTATATAGATAAATATTGCATATTTTTTTTTTTTTTTTTTTTTCTGATTCTGTTTTTATGTATGTTTTGGATTTTCTTTTTGTTACTATAATTCTGCTGACTTCAAGATTTATTCCTAATAATTTGGCTATATAGATAAATATTGCATATCTTATTTTTTGTTCTTTTTTTCTGATTCTGTTTTTATGTATGTTTTGGATTTTCTTTATGTTACTATAATTCTGCTGACTTCGAGATTTATTCCTAATAATTTGGCTATATAGATAAATATTGCATATTTTATTTTTTGTTCTTTTTTTCTGATTCTGTTTTTATGTATGTTTTGGATTTTCTTTATGTTACTATAATTCTGCTGACTTCGAGATTTATTCCTAATAATTTGGCTATATAGATAAATATTGCATATTTTATTTTTTGTTCTTTTATATATATGATTCTGTTTTTATGTATGTTTTGGATTTTCTTTATGTTACTATAATTCTGCTGACTTCAAGATTTATTCCTAATAATTTGGCTATATAGATAAATATTGCATATTTTTTTTTTTTTTTTTTTTTCTGATTCTGTTTTTATGTATGTTTTGGATTTTCTTTTTGTTACTATAATTCTGCTGACTTCAAGATTTATTCCTAATAATTTGGCTATATAGATAAATATTGCATATCTTATTTTTTGTTCTTTTTTTCTGATTCTGTTTTTATGTATGTTTTGGATTTTCTTTATGTTACTATAATTCTGCTGACTTCGAGATTTATTCCTAATAATTTGGCTATATAGATAAATATTGCATATTTTATTTTTTGTTCTTTTTTTCTGATTCTGTTTTTATGTATGTTTTGGATTTTCTTTATGTTACTATAATTCTGCTGACTTCGAGATTTATTCCTAATAATTTGGCTATATAGATAAATATTGCATATTTTATTTTTTGTTCTTTTATATATATGATTCTGTTTTTATGTATGTTTTGGATTTTCTTTATGTTACTATAATTCTGCTGACTTCAAGATTTATTCCTAATAATTTGGCTATATAGATAAATATTGCATATCTTATTTTTTGTTCTTTTTTTCTGATTCTGTTTTTATGTATGTTTTGGATTTTCTTTATGTTACTATAATTCTGCTGACTTCGAGATTTATTCCTAATAATTTGGCTATATAGATAAATATTGCATATTTTTTTTTTTTTTTTTTTTTCTGATTCTGTTTTTATGTATGTTTTGGATTTTCTTTTTGTTACTATAATTCTGCTGACTTCAAGATTTATTCCTAATAATTTGGCTATATAGATAAATATTGCATATCTTATTTTTTGTTCTTTTTTTCTGATTCTGTTTTTATGTATGTTTTGGATTTTCTTTATGTTACTATAATTCTGCTGACTTCGAGATTTATTCCTAATAATTTGGCTATATAGATAAATATTGCATATTTTATTTTTTGTTCTTTTTTTCTGATTCTGTTTTTATGTATGTTTTGGATTTTCTTTATGTTACTATAATTCTGCTGACTTCGAGATTTATTCCTAATAATTTGGCTATATAGATAAATATTGCATATTTTATTTTTTGTTCTTTTATATATATGATTCTGTTTTTATGTATGTTTTGGATTTTCTTTATGTTACTATAATTCTGCTGACTTCGAGATTTATTCCTAATAATTTGGCTATATAGATAAATATTGCATATTTTATTTTTTGTTCTTTTATATATATGATTCTGTTTTTATGTATGTTTTGGATTTTCTTTATGTTACTATAATTCTGCTGACTTCGAGATTTATTCCTAATAATTTGGCTATATAGATAAATATTGCATATTTTATTTTTTGTTCTTTTATATATATGATTCTGTTTTTATGTATCTTTTTGATTTTCTTTATGTTACTATAATTCTGCTGACTTCGAGATTTATTCCTAATAATTTGGCTATATAGATAAATATTGCATATTTTATTTTTTGTTCTTTTATATATATGATTCTGTTTTTATGTATGTTTTGGATTTTCTTTATGTTACTATAATTCTGCTGACTTCGAGATTTATTCCTAATAATTTGGCTATATAGATAAATATTGCATATTTTATTTTTTGTTCTTTTTTTCTGATTCTGTTTTTATGTATGTTTTGGATTTTCTTTATGTTACTATAATTCTGCTGACTTTGAGATTTATTCCTAATAATTTGGCTATATAGATAAATATTGCATATTTTATTTTTTGTTCTTTTTTTCTGATTCTGTTTTTATGTATTTTTTGGATTTTCTTTATGTTACTATAATTCTGCTGACTTTGAGATTTATTCCTAATAATTTGGCTATATAGATAAATATTGCATATTTTATTTTTTGTTCTTTTTTTCTGATTCTCTTTTTATGTATGTTTTGGATTTTCTTTATGTTACTATAATTCTGCTGACTTCGAGATTTATTCCTAATAATTTGGCTATATAGATAAATATTGCAAATTTTATTTTTTGTTCTTTTATATATATGATTCTGTTTTTATGTATGTTTTGGATTTTCTTTATGTTTCTATAATTCTGCTGACTTCGAGATTTATTCCTAATAATTTGGCTATATAGATAAATATTGCATATTTTATTTTTTGTTCTTTTATATATATGATTCTGTTTTTATGTATGTTTTGGATTTTCTTTATGTTACTATAATTCTGCTGACTTCGAGATTTATTCCTAATAATTTGGCTATATAGATAAATATTGCATATTTTATTTTTTGTTCTTTTTTTCTGATTCTGTTTTTATGTATGTTTTGGATTTTCTTTATGTTACTATAATTCTGCTGACTTCGAGATTTATTCCTAATAATTTGGCTATATAGATAAATATTGCAAATTTTATTTTTTGTTCTTTTATATATATGATTCTGTTTTTATGTATGTTTTGGATTTTCTTTATGTTTCTATAATTCTGCTGACTTCGAGATTTATTCCTAATAATTTGGCTATATAGATAAATATTGCATATTTTATTTTTTGTTCTTTTATATATATGATTCTGTTTTTATGTATGTTTTGGATTTTCTTTATGTTACTATAATTCTGCTGACTTCGAGATTTATTCCTAATAATTTGGCTATATAGATAAATATTGCATATTTTATTTTTTGTTCTTTTTTTCTGATATTGTTTTTATGTATGTTTTGGATTTTCTTTATGTTACTATAATTCTGCTGACTTCGAGATTTATTCCTAATAATTTGGCTATATAGATAAATATTGCATATTTTATTTTTTGTTCTTTTTTTCTGATTCTGTTTTTATGTATGTTTTGGATTTTCTTTATGTTACTATAATTCTGCTGACTTCGAGATTTATTCCTAATAATTTGGCTATATAGATAAATATTGCATATTTTATTTTTTGTTCTTTTTTTCTGATTCTGTTTTTATGTATGTTTTGGATTTTCTTTATGTTACTATAATTCTGCTGACTTCGAGATTTATTCCTAATAATTTGGCTATATAGATAAATATTGCAAATTTTATTTTTTGTTCTTTTATATATATGATTCTGTTTTTATGTATGTTTTGGATTTTCTTTATGTTACTATAATTCTGCTGACTTCGAGATTTATTCCTAATAATTTGGCTATATAGATAAATATTGCATATTTTATTTTTTGTTCTTTTTTTCTGATATTGTTTTTATGTATGTTTTGGATTTTCTTTATGTTACTATAATTCTGCTGACTTCGAGATTTATTCCTAATAATTTGGCTATATAGATAAATATTGCATATTTTATTTTTTGTTCTTTTTTTCTGATTCTGTTTTTATGTATGTTTTGGATTTTCTTTATGTTACTATAATTCTGCTGACTTCGAGATTTATTCCTAATAATTTGGCTATATAGATAAATATTGCATATTTTATTTTTTGTTCTTTTATATATATGATTCTGTTTTTATGTATGTTTTGGATTTTCTTTATGTTACTATAATTCTGCTGACTTCGAGATTTATTCCTAATAATTTGGCTATATAGATAAATATTGCATATTTTATTTTTTGTTGTTTTATATATATGATTCTGTTTTTATGTATGTTTTTGATTTTCTTTATGTTACTATAATTCTGCTGACTTCGAGATTTATTCCTAATAATTTGGCTATATAGATAAATATTGCATATTTTATTTTTTGTCCTTTTATATATATGATTCTGTTTTTATGTATGTTTTGGATTTTCTTTATGTTACTATAATTCTGCTGACTTCGAGATTTATTCCTAATAATTTGGCTATATAGATAAATATTGCATATATTATTTTTTGTTCTTTTATATATATGATTCTGTTTTTATGTATGTTTTGGATTTTCTTTATGTTACTATAATTCTGCTGACTTCGAGATTTATTCCTAATAATTTGGCTATATAGATAAATATTGCATATTTTATTTTTTGTTCTTTTTTTCTGATTCTGTTTTTATGTATGTTTTGGATTTTCTTTATGTTACTATAATTCTGCTGACTTTGAGATTTATTCCTAATAATTTGGCTATATAGATAAATATTGCATATTTTATTTTTTGTTCTTTTTTTCTGATTCTGTTTTTATGTATGTTTTGGATTTTCTTTATGTTACTATAATTCTGCTGACTTTGAGATTTATTCCTAATAATTTGGCTATATAGATAAATATTGCATATTTTATTTTTTGTTCTTTTTTTCTGATTCTCTTTTTATGTATGTTTTGGATTTTCTTTATGTTACTATAATTCTGCTGACTTCGAGATTTATTCCTAATAATTTGGCTATATAGATAAATATTGCAAATTTTATTTTTTGTTCTTTTATATATATGATTCTGTTTTTATGTATGTTTTGGATTTTCTTTATGTTTCTATAATTCTGCTGACTTCGAGATTTATTCCTAATAATTTGGCTATATAGATAAATATTGCATATTTTATTTTTTGTTCTTTTATATATATGATTCTGTTTTTATGTATGTTTTGGATTTTCTTTATGTTACTATAATTCTGCTGACTTCGAGATTTATTCCTAATAATTTGGCTATATAGATAAATATTGCATATTTTATTTTTTGTTCTTTTTTTCTGATATTGTTTTTATGTATGTTTTGGATTTTCTTTATGTTACTATAATTCTGCTGACTTCGAGATTTATTCCTAATAATTTGGCTATATAGATAAATATTGCATATTTTATTTTTTGTTCTTTTTTTCTGATTCTGTTTTTATGTATGTTTTGGATTTTCTTTATGTTACTATAATTCTGTGACTTCGAGATTTATTCCTAATAATTTGGCTATATAGATAAATATTGCATATTTTATTTTTTGTTCTTTTTTTCTGATTCTGTTTTTATGTATGTTTTGGATTTTCTTTATGTTACTATAATTCTGCTGACTTCGAGATTTATTCCTAATAATTTGGCTATATAGATAAATATTGCATATTTTATTTTTTGTTCTTTTTTTCTGATTCTGTTTTTATGTATGTTTTGGATTTTCTTTATGTTACTATAATTCTGCTGACTTCGAGATTTATTCCTAATAATTTGGCTATATAGATAAATATTGCAAATTTTATTTTTTGTTCTTTTATATATATGATTCTGTTTTTATGTATGTTTTGGATTTTCTTTATGTTACTATAATTCTGCTGACTTCGAGATTTATTCCTAATAATTTGGCTATATAGATAAATATTGCATATTTTATTTTTTGTTCTTTTTTTCTGATATTGTTTTTATGTATGTTTTGGATTTTCTTTATGTTACTATAATTCTGCTGACTTCGAGATTTATTCCTAATAATTTGGCTATATAGATAAATATTGCATATTTTATTTTTTGTTCTTTTTTTCTGATTCTGTTTTTATGTATGTTTTGGATTTTCTTTATGTTACTATAATTCTGCTGACTTCGAGATTTATTCCTAATAATTTGGCTATATAGATAAATATTGCATATTTTATTTTTTGTTCTTTTTTTCTGATTCTGTTTTTATGTATGTTTTGGATTTTCTTTATGTTACTATAATTCTGCTGACTTCGAGATTTATTCCTAATAATTTGGCTATATAGATAAATATTGCATATTTTATTTTTTGTTCTTTTATATATATGATTCTGTTTTTATGTATGTTTTGGATTTTCTTTATGTTACTATAATTCTGCTGACTTCGAGATTTATTCCTAATAATTTGGCTATATAGATAAATATTGCATATTTTATTTTTTGTTCTTTTATATATATGATTCTGTTTTTATGTATGTTTTGGATTTTCTTTATGTTACTATAATTCTGCTGACTTCGAGATTTATTCCTAATAATTTGGCTATATAGATAAATATTGCATATTTTATTTTTTGTTCTTTTATATATATGATTCTGTTTTTATGTATGTTTTGGATTTTCTTTATGTTACTATAATTCTGCTGACTTCGAGATTTATTCCTAATAATTTGGCTATATAGATAAATATTGCATATATTATTTTTTGTTCTTTTATATATATGATTCTGTTTTTATGTATGTTTTGGATTTTCTTTATGTTACTATAATTTTGCTGACTTCGAGATTTATTCCTAATAATTTGGCTATATAGATAAATATTGCATATTTTATTTTTTGTTCTTTTTTTCTGATTCTGTTTTTATGTATGTTTTGGATTTTCTTTATGTTACTATAATTCTGCTGACTTTGAGATTTATTCCTAATAATTTGGCTATATAGATAAATATTGCATATTTTATTTTTTGTTCTTTTTTTCTGATTCTGTTTTTATGTATGTTTTGGATTTTCTTTATGTTACTATAATTCTGCTGACTTTGAGATTTATTCCTAATAATTTGGCTATATAGATAAATATTGCATATTTTATTTTTTGTTCTTTTTTTCTGATTCTCTTTTTATGTATGTTTTGGATTTTCTTTATGTTACTATAATTCTGCTGACTTCGAGATTTATTCCTAATAATTTGGCTATATAGATAAATATTGCAAATTTTATTTTTTGTTCTTTTATATATATGATTCTGTTTTTATGTATGTTTTGGATTTTCTTTATGTTTCTATAATTCTGCTGACTTCGAGATTTATTCCTAATAATTTGGCTATATAGATAAATATTGCATATTTTATTTTTTGTTCTTTTATATATATGATTCTGTTTTTATGTATGTTTTGGATTTTCTTTATGTTACTATAATTCTGCTGACTTCGAGATTTATTCCTAATAATTTGGCTATATAGATAAATATTGCATATTTTATTTTTTGTTCTTTTTTTCTGATTCTGTTTTTATGTATGTTTTGGATTTTCTTTATGTTACTATAATTCTTCTGACTTCGAGATTTATTCCTAATAATTTGGCTATATAGATAAATATTGCAAATTTTATTTTTTGTTCTTTTATATATATGATTCTGTTTTTATGTATGTTTTGGATTTTCTTTATGTTTCTATAATTCTGCTGACTTCGAGATTTATTCCTAATAATTTGGCTATATAGATAAATATTGCATATTTTATTTTTTGTTCTTTTATATATATGATTCTGTTTTTATGTATGTTTTGGATTTTCTTTATGTTACTATAATTCTGCTGACTTCGAGATTTATTCCTAATAATTTGGCTATATAGATAAATATTGCATATTTTATTTTTTGTTCTTTTTTTCTGATATTGTTTTTATGTATGTTTTGGATTTTCTTTATGTTACTATAATTCTGCTGACTTCGAGATTTATTCCTAATAATTTGGCTATATAGATAAATATTGCATATTTTATTTTTTGTTCTTTTTTTCTGATTCTGTTTTTATGTATGTTTTGGATTTTCTTTATGTTACTATAATTCTGCTGACTTCGAGATTTATTCCTAATAATTTGGCTATATAGATAAATATTGCATATTTTATTTTTTGTTCTTTTTTTCTGATTCTGTTTTTATGTATGTTTTGGATTTTCTTTATGTTACTATAATTCTGCTGACTTCGAGATTTATTCCTAATAATTTGGCTATATAGATAAATATTGCAAATTTTATTTTTTGTTCTTTTATATATATGATTCTGTTTTTATGTATGTTTTGGATTTTCTTTATGTTACTATAATTCTGCTGACTTCGAGATTTATTCTTAATAATTTGGCTATATAGATAAATATTGCATATTTTATTTTTTGTTCTTTTTTTCTGATATTGTTTTTATGTATGTTTTGGATTTTCTTTATGTTACTATAATTCTGCTGACTTCGAGATTTATTCCTAATAATTTGGCTATATAGATAAATATTGCATATTTTATTTTTTGTTCTTTTTTTCTGATTCTGTTTTTATGTATGTTTTGGATTTTCTTTATGTTACTATAATTCTGCTGACTTCGAGATTTATTCCTAATAATTTGGCTATATAGATAAATATTGCATATTTTATTTTTTGTTCTTTTTTTCTGATTCTGTTTTTATGTATGTTTTGGATTTTCTTTATGTTACTATAATTCTGCTGACTTCGAGATTTATTCCTAATAATTTGGCTATATAGATAAATATTGCATATTTTATTTTTTGTTCTTTTATATATATGATTCTGTTTTTATGTATGATTTTGATTTTCTTTATGTTACTATAATTCTGCTGACTTCGAGATTTATTCCTAATAATTTGGCTATATAGATAAATATTGCATATTTTATTTTTTGTTCTTTTATATATATGATTCTGTTTTTATGTATGTTTTGGATTTTCTTTATGTTACTATAATTCTGCTGACTTCGAGATTTATTCCTAATAATTTGGCTATATAGATAAATATTGCATATATTATTTTTTGTTCTTTTATATATATGATTCTGTTTTTATGTATGTTTTGGATTTTCTTTATGTTACTATAATTCTGCTGACTTCGAGATTTATTCCTAATAATTTGGCTATATAGATAAATATTGCATATTTTATTTTTTGTTCTTTTTTTCTGATTCTGTTTTTATGTATGTTTTGGATTTTCTTTATGTTACTATAATTCTGCTGACTTTGAGATTTATTCCTAATAATTTGGCTATATAGATAAATATTGCATATTTTATTTTTTGTTCTTTTTTTCTGATTCTGTTTTTATGTATGTTTTGGATTTTCTTTATGTTACTATAATTCTGCTGACTTTGAGATTTATTCCTAATAATTTGGCTATATAGATAAATATTGCATATTTTATTTTTTGTTCTTTTTTTCTGATACTCTTTTTATGTATGTTTTGGATTTTCTTTATGTTACTATAATTCTGCTGACTTCGAGATTTATTCCTAATAATTTGGCTATATAGATAAATATTGCAAATTTTATTTTTTGTTCTTTTATATATATGATTCTGTTTTTATGTATGTTTTGGATTTTCTTTATGTTTCTATAATTCTGCTGACTTCGAGATTTATTCCTAATAATTTGGCTATATAGATAAATATTGCATATTTTATTTTTTGTTCTTTTATATATATGATTCTGTTTTTATGTATGTTTTGGATTTTCTTTATGTTACTATAATTCTGCTGACTTCGAGATTTATTCCTAATAATTTGGCTATATAGATAAATATTGCATATTTTATTTTTTGTTCTTTTTTTCTGATTCTGTTTTTATGTAAGTTTTGGATTTTCTTTATGTTACTATAATTCTGCTGACTTCGAGATTTATTCCTAATAATTTGGCTATATAGATAAATATTGCATATTTTATTTTTTGTTCTTTTTTTCTGATATTGTTTTTATGTATGTTTTGGATTTTCTTTATGTTACTATAATTCTGCTGACTTCGAGATTTTTTCCTAATAATTTGGCTATATAGATAAATATTGCATATTTTATTTTTTGTTCTTTTTTTCTGATTCTGTTTTTATGTATGTTTTGGATTTTCTTTATGTTACTATAATTCTGCTGACTTCGAGATTTATTCCTAATAATTTGGCTATATAGATAAATATTGCATATTTTATTTTTTGTTCTTTTTTTCTGATTCTGTTTTTATGTATGTTTTGGATTTTCTTTATGTTACTATAATTCTGCTGACTTCGAGATTTATTCCTAATAATTTGGCTATATAGATAAATATTGCAAATTTTATTTTTTGTTCTTTTATATATATGATTCTGTTTTTATGTATGTTTTGGATTTTCTTTATGTTACTATAATTCTGCTGACTTCGAGATTTATTCCTAATAATTTGGCTATATAGATAAATATTGCATATTTTATTTTTTGTTCTTTTTTTCTGATATTGTTTTTATGTATGTTTTGGATTTTCTTTATGTTACTATAATTCTGCTGACTTCGAGATTTATTCCTAATAATTTGGCTATATAGATAAATATTGCATATTTTATTTTTTGTTCTTTTTTTCTGATTCTGTTTTTATGTATGTTTTGGATTTTCTTTATGTTACTATAATTCTGCTGACTTCGAGATTTATTCCTAATAATTTGGCTATATAGATAAATATTGCATATTTTATTTTTTGTTCTTTTATATATATGATTCTGTTTTTATGTATGTTTTTGATTTTCTTTATGTTACTATAATTCTGCTGACTTCGAGATTTATTCCTAATAATTTGGCTATATAGATAAATATTGCATATTTTATTTTTTGTTCTTTTATATATATGATTCTGTTTTTATGTATGTTTTGCATTTTCTTTATGTTACTATAATTCTGCTGACTTCGAGATTTATTCCTAATAATTTGGCTATATAGATAAATATTGCATATTTTATTTTTTGTTCTTTTATATATATGATTCTGTTTTTATGTATGTTTTGGATTTTCTTTATGTTACTATAATTCTGCTGACTTCGAGATTTATTCCTAATAATTTGGCTATATAGATAAATATTGCATATTTTATTTTTTGTTCTTTTATATATATGATTCTGTTTTTATGTATGTTTTGGATTTTCTTTATGTTACTATAATTCTGCTGACTTCGAGATTTATTCCTAATAATTTTGTTCTTTTTTTCTGATTCTGTTTTTATGTATGTTTTGGTTTTTCTTTATGTTACTATAATTCTGCTGACTTTGAGATTTATTCCTAATAATTTGGTTATATAGATAAATATTGCATATTTTATTTTTTGTTCTTTTTTTCTGATTCTGTTTTTATGTATGTTTTGGATTTTCTTTATGGTACTATAATTCTGCTGACTTTGAGATTTATTCCTAATAATTTGGCTATATAGATAAATATTGCATATTTTATTTTTTGTTCTTTTTTTCTGATTCTGTTTATATGTATGTTTTGGATTTTCTTTATGTTACTATAATTCTGCTGACTTTGAGATTTATTCCTAATAATTTGGCTATATAGATAAATATTGCATATTTTATTTTTTGTTCTTTTTTTCTGATTCTTTTTTTATGTATGTTTTGGATTTTCTTTATGTTACTATAATTCTGCTGACTTCGAGATTTATTCCTAATAATTTGGCTATATAGATAAATATTGCATATTTTATTTTTTGTTCTTTTTTTCTGATTCTGTTTTTATGTATGTTTTGGATTTTCTTTATGTTACTTTAATTCTGCTGACTTCGAGATTTATTCCTAATAATTTGGCTATATAGATAAATATTGCATATTTTATTTTTTGTTCTTTTTTTCTGATTCTGTTTTTATGTATGTTTTGGATTTTCTTTATGTTACTATAATTCTGCTGACTTTGAGATTTATTCCTAATAATTTGGTTATATAGATAAATATTGCATATTTTATTTTTTGTTCTTTTTTTCTGATTCTGTTTTTATGTATGTTTTGGATTTTCTTTATGTTACTATAATTCTGCTGACTTTGAGATTTATTCCTAATAATTTGGCTATATAGATAAATATTGCATATTTTATTTTTTGTTCTTTTTTTCTGATTCTGTTTTTATGTATGTTTTGGATTTTCTTTATGTTACTATAATTCTGCTGACTTTGAGATTTATTCCTAATAATTTGGCTATATAGATAAATATTGCATATTTTATTTTTTGTTCTTTTTTTCTGATTCTTTTTTTATGTATGTTTTGGATTTTCTTTATGTTACTATAATTCTGCTGACTTCGAGATTTATTCCTAATAATTTGGCTATATAGATGAATATTGCATATTTTATTTTTTGTTCTTTTTTTCTGATTCTGTTTTTATGTATGTTTTGGATTTTCTTTATGTTACTTTAATTCTGCTGACTTCGAGATTTATTCCTAATAATTTGGCTATATAGATAAATATTGCATATTTTATTTTTTGTTCTTTTTTTCTGATTCTGTTTTTATGTATGTTTTGGATTTTCTTTATGTTACTATAATTCTGCTGACTTCGAGATTTATTCCTAATAATTTGGCTATATAGATAAATATTGCATATTTTATTTTTTGTTCTTTTTTTCTGATTCTGTTTTTATGTATGTTTTGGATTTTCTTTATGTTACTTTAATTCTGCTGACTTCGAGATTTATTCCTAATAATTTGGCTATATAGATAAATATTGCATATCTTATTTTTTGTTCTTTTTTTCTGATTCTGTTTTTATGTATGTTTTGGATTTTCTTTATGTTACTTTAATTCTGCTGACTTCGAGATTTATTCCTAATAATTTGGCTATATAGATAAATATTGCATATTTTATTTTTTGTTCTTTTTTTCTGATTCTGTTTTTATGTATGTTTTGGATTTTCTTTATGTTACTTTAATTCTGCTGACTTCGAGATTTATTCCTAATAATTTGGCTATATAGATAAATATTGCATATTTTATTTTTTGTTCTTTTATATATATGATTCTGTTTTTATGTATGTTTTGGATTTTCTTTATGTTACTATAATTCTGCTGACTTCGAGATTTATTCCTAATAATTTGGCTATATAGATAAATATTGCATATTTTATTTTTTGTTCTTTTTTTCTGATTCTGTTTTTATGTATGTTTTGGATTTTCTTTATGTTACTTTAATTCTGCTGACTTCGAGATTTATTCCTAATAATTTGGCTATATAGATAAATATTGCATATTTTATTTTTTGTTCTTTTTTTCTGATTCTGTTTTTATATATGTTTTGGATTTTCTTTATGTTACTTTAATTCTGCTGACTTCGAGATTTATTCCTAATAATTTGGCTATATAGATAAATATTGCATATTTTATTTTTTGTTCTTTTATATATATGATTCTGTTTTTATGTATGTTTTGGATTTTCTTTATGTTACTATAATTCTGCTGACTTCGAGATTTATTCCTAATAATTTGGCTATATAGATAAATATTGCATATTTTATTTTTTTTCTTTTTTTCTGATTCTGTTTTTATGTATGTTTTGGATTTTCTTTATGTTACTTTAATTCTGCTGACTTCGAGATTTATTCCTAATAATTTGGCTATATAGATAAATATTGCATATTTTATTTTTTGTTCTTTTATATATATGATTCTGTTTTTATGTATGTTTTGGATTTTCTTTATGTTACTATAATTCTGCTGACTTCGAGATTTATTCCTAATAATTTGGCTATATAGATAAATATTGCATATTTTATTTTTTGTTCTTTTTTTCTGATTCTGTTTTTATGTATGTTTTGGATTTTCTTTACGTTACTATAATTCTGCTGACTTTGAGATTTATTCCTAATAATTTGGCTATATAGATAAATATTGCATATTTTATTTTTTGTTCTTTTTTTCTGATTCTCTTTTTATGTATGTTTTGGATTTTCTTTATGTTACTATAATTCTGCTGACTTCGAGATTTATTCCTAATAATTTGGCTATATAGATAAATATTGCATATTTTATTTTTTGTTCTTTTTTTCTGATTCTTTTTTTATGTATGTTTTGGATTTTCTTTATGTTACTATAATTCTGCTGACTTCGAGATTTATTCCTAATAATTTGGCTATATAGATAAATATTGCATATTTTATTTTTTGTTCTTTTTTTCTGATTCTGTTTTTATGTATGTTTTGGATTTTCTTTATGTTACTTTAATTCTGCTGACTTCGAGATTTATTCCTAATAATTTGGCTATATAGATAAATATTGCATATTTTATTTTTTGTTCTTTTTTTCTGATTCTGTTTTTATGTATGTTTTGGATTTTCTTTATGTTACTATAATTCTGCTGACTTCGAGATTTATTCCTAATAATTTGGCTATATAGATAAATATTGCATATTTTATTTTTTGTTCTTTTATATATATGATTCTGTTTTTATGTATGTTTTGGATTTTCTTTATGTTACTATAATTCTGCTGACTTCGAGATTTATTCCTAATAATTTGGCTATATAGATAAATATTGCATATTTTATTTTTTGTTCTTTTTTTCTGATTCTGTTTTTATGTATGTTTTGGATTTTCTTTATGTTACTTTAATTCTGCTGACTTCGAGATTTATTCCTAATAATTTGGCTATATAGATAAATATTGCATATTTTATTTTTTGTTCTTTTATATATATGATTCTGTTTTTATGTATGTTTTGGATTTTCTTTATGTTACTATAATTCTGCTGACTTCGAGATTTATTCCTAATAATTTGGCTATATAGATAAATATTGCATATTTTATTTTTTGTTCTTTTTTTCTGATTCTGTTTTTATGTATGTTTTGGATTTTCTTTATGTTACTATAATTCTGCTGACTTCGAGATTTATTCCTAATAATTTGGCTATATAGATAAATATTGCATATTTTATTTTTTGTTCTTTTTTTCTGATTCTGTTTTTATGTATGTTTTGGATTTTCTTTATGTTACTTTAATTCTGCTGACTTCGAGATTTATTCCTAATAATTTGGCTATATAGATAAATATTGCATATTTTATTTTTTGTTCTTTTATATATATGATTCTGTTTTTATGTATGTTTTGGATTTTCTTTATGTTACTATAATTCTGCTGACTTCGAGATTTATTCCTAATAATTTGGCTATATAGATAAATATTGCATATTTTATTTTTTGTTCTTTTTTTCTGATTCTGTTTTTATGTATGTTTTGGATTTTCTTTATGTTACTATAATTCTGCTGACTTCGAGATTTATTCCTAATAATTTGGCTATATAGATAAATATTGCATATTTTATTTTTTGTTCTTTTTTTCTGATTCTGTTTTTATGTATGTTTTGGATTTTCTTTATGTTACTTTAATTCTGCTGACTTCGAGATTTATTCCTAATAATTTGGCTATATAGATAAATATTGCATATTTTATTTTTTGTTCTTTTATATATATGATTCTGTTTTTATGTATGTTTTGGATTTTCTTTATGTTACTATAATTCTGCTGACTTCGAGATTTATTCCTAATAATTTGGCTATATAGATAAATATTGCATATTTTATTTTTTGTTCTTTTTTTCTGATTCTTTTTTTATGTATGTTTTGGATTTTCTTTATGTTACTATAATTCTGCTGACTTCGAGATTTATTCCTAATAATTTGGCTATATTGATAAATATTGCATATTTTATTTTTTGTTCTTTTTTTCTGATTCTGTTTTTATGTATGTTTTGGATTTTCTTTATGTTACTTTAATTCTGCTGACTTCGAGATTTATTCCTAATAATTTGGCTATATAGATAAATATTGCATATTTTATTTTTTGTTCTTTTTTTCTGATTCTGTTTTTATGTATGTTTTGGATTTTCTTTATGTTACTATAATTCTGCTGACTTTGAGATTTATTCCTAATAATTTGGTTATATAGATAAATATTGCATATTTTATTTTTTGTTCTTTTTTTCTGATTCTGTTTTTATGTATGTTTTGGATTTTCTTTATGTTACTATAATTCTGCTGACTTTGAGATTTATTCCTAATAATTTGGCTATATAGATAAATATTGCATATTTTATTTTTTGTTCTTTTTTTCTGATTCTCTTTTTATGTATGTTTTGGATTTTCTTTATGTTACTATAATTCTGCTGACTTCGAGATTTATTCCTAATAATTTGGCTATATAGATAAATATTGCAAATTTTATTTTTTGTTCTTTTATATATATGATTCTGTTTTTATGTATGTTTTGGATTTTCTTTATGTTTCTATAATTCTGCTGACTTCGAGATTTATTCCTAATAATTTGGCTATATAGATAAATATTGCATATTTTATTTTTTGTTGTTTTATATATATGATTCTGTTTTTATGTATGTTTTGGATTTTCTTTATGTTACTATAATTCTGCTGACTTCGAGATTTATTCCTAATAATTTGGCTATATAGATAAATATTGCAAATTTTATTTTTTGTTCTTTTATATATATGATTCTGTTTTTATGTATGTTTTGGATTTTCTTTATGTTTCTATAATTCTGCTGACTTCGAGATTTATTCCTAATAATTTGGCTATATAGATAAATATTGCATATTTTATTTTTTGTTCTTTTATATATATGATTCTGTTTTTATGTATGTTTTGGATTTTCTTTATGTTACTATAATTCTGCTGACTTCGAGATTTATTCCTAATAATTTGGCTATATAGATAAATATTGCATATTTAATTTTTTGTTCTTTTTTTCTGATTCTGTTTTTATGTATGTTTTGGATTTTCTTTATGTTACTATAATTCTGCTGACTTCGAGATTTATTCCTAATAATTTGGCTATATAGATAAATATTGCATATTTTATTTTTTGTTCTTTTTTTCTGATTCTGTTTTTATGTATGTTTTGGATTTTCTTTATGTTACTATAATTCTGCTGACTTCGAGATATATTCCTAATAATTTGGCTATATAGATAAATATTGCAAATTTTATTTTTTGTTCTTTTATATATATGATTCTGTTTTTATGTATGTTTTGGATTTTCTTTATGTTACTATAATTCTGCTGACTTCGAGATTTATTCCTAATAATTTGGCTATATAGATAAATATTGCATATTTTATTTTTTGTTCTTTTTTTCTGATATTGTTTTTATGTATGTTTTGGATTTTCTTTATGTTACTATAATTCTGCTGACTTCGAGATTTATTCCTAATAATTTGGCTGTATAGATAAATATTGCATATTTTATTTTTTGTTCTTTTTTTCTGATTCTGTTTTTATGTATGTTTTGGATTTTCTTTTTGTTACTATAATTCTGCTGACTTCAAGATTTATTCCTAATAATTTGGCTATATAGATAAATATTGCATATCTTATTTTTTGTTCTTTTTTTTCTGATTCTGTTTTTATGTATGTTTTGGATTTTCTTTATGTTACTATAATTCTGCTGACTTCGAGATTTATTCCTAATAATTTGGCTATATAGATAAATATTGCATATTTTATTTTTTGTTCTTTTTTTCTGATTCTGTTTTTATGTATGTTTTGGATTTTCTTTATGTTACTATAATTCTGTTGACTTCGAGATTTATTCCTAATAATTTGGCTATATAGATAAATATTGCATATTTTATTTTTTGTTCTTTTATATATATGATTCTGTTTTTATGTATGTTTTGGATTTTCTTTATGTTACTATAATTCTGCTGACTTCGAGATTTATTCCTAATAATTTGGCTATATAGATAAATATTGCATATTTTATTTTTTGTTCTTTTATATATATGATTCTGTTTTTATGTATGTTTTGGATTTTCTTTATGTTACTATAATTCTGCTGACTTCGAGATTTATTCCTAATAATTTGGCTATATAGATAAATATTGCATATTTTATTTTTTGTTCTTTTTTTCTGATTCTTTTTTTATGTATGTTTTGGATTTTCTTTATGTTACTATAATTCTGCTGACTTCGAGATTTATTCCTAATAATTTGGCTATATAGATAAATATTGCATATATTATTTTTTGTTCTTTTATATATATGATTCTGTTTTTATGTATGTTTTGGATTTTCTTTATGTTACTATAATTCTGCTGACTTCGAGATTTATTCCTAATAATTTGGCTATATAGATAAATATTGCATATTTTATTTTTTGTTCTTTTATATATATGATTCAGTTTTTATGTATGTTTTGGATTTTCTTTATGTTACTATAATTCTGCTGACTTCGAGATTTATTCCTAATAATTTGGCTATATAGATAAATATTGCAAATTTTATTTTTTGTTCTTTTATATATATGATTCTGTTTTTATGTATGTTTTGGATTTTCTTTATGTTACTATAATTCTGCTGACTTCGAGATTTATTCCTAATAATTTGGCTATATAGATAAATATTGCATATTTTATTTTTTGTTCTTTTTTTCTGATTCTGTTTTTATGTATGTTTTGGATTTTCTTTATGTTACTATAATTCTGCTGACTTCGAGATTTATTCCAAATAATTTGGCTATATAGATAAATATTGCATATTTTATTTTTTGTTCTTTTTTTTCTGATTCTGTTTTTATGTATGTTTTGGATTTTCTTTATGTTTCTATAATTCTGCTGACTTCGAGATTTATTCCTAATAATTTGGCTATATAGATAAATATTGCATATTTTATTTTTTGTTATTTTTTTCTGATTCTGTTTTTATGTATGTTTTGGATTTTCTTTATGTTACTATAATTCTGCTGACTTCGAGATTTATTCCTAATAATTTGGCTATATAGATAAATATTGCATATTTTATTTTTTGTTCTTTTTTTCTGATTCTGTTTTTATGTATGTTTTGGATTTTCTTTATGTTACTATAATTCTGCTGACTTCGAGATTTATTCCTAATAATTTGGCTATATAGATAAATATTGCATATTTTATTTTTTGTTATTTTTTTCTGATTCTGTTTTTATGTATGTTTTGGATTTTCTTTATGTTACTATAATTCTGCTGACTTCGAGATTTATTCCTAATAATTTGGCTATATAGATAAATATTGCATATTTTATTTTTTGTTCTTTTTTTCTGATTCTGTTTTTATGTATGTTTTGGATTTTCTTTATGTTACTATAATTCTGCTGACTTCGAGATTTATTCCTAATAATTTGGCTATATAGATAAATATTGCATATTTTATTTTTTGTTATTTTTTTCTGATTCTGTTTTTATGTATGTTTTGGATTTTCTTTTTGTTACTATAATTCTGCTGACTTCAAGATTTATTCCTAATAATTTGGCTATATAGATAAATATTGCATATCTTATTTTTTGTTCTTTTTTTCTGATTCTGTTTTTATGTATGTTTTGGATTTTCTTTATGTTACTATAATTCTGCTGACTTCGAGATTTATTCCTAATAATTTAGCTATATAGATAAATATTGCATATTTTATTTTTTGTTCTTTTTTTCTGATTCTGTTTTTATGTATGTTTTGGATTTTCTTTATGTTACTATAATTCTGCTGACTTCGAGATTTATTCCTAATAATTTGGCTATATAGATAAATATTGCATATTTTATTTTTTGTTCTTTTATATATATGATTCTGTTTTTATGTATGTTTTGGATTTTCTTTATGTTACTATAATTCTGCTGACTTCGAGATTTATTCCTAATAATTTGGCTATATAGATAAATATTGCATATTTTATTTTTTGTTCTTTTATATATATGATTCTGTTTTTATGTATGGTTTTGATTTTCTTTATGTTACTATAATTCTGCTGACTTCGAGATTTATTCCTAATAATTTGGCTATATAGATAAATATTGCATATTTTATTTTTTGTTCTTTTATATATATGATTCTGTTTTTATGTATGTTTTGGATTTTCTTTATGTTACTATAATTCTGCTGACTTCGAGATTTATTCCTAATAATTTGGCTATATAGATAAATATTGCATATTTTATTTTTTGTTCTTTTATATATATGATTCTGTTTTTATGTATGTTTTGGATTTTCTTTATGTTACTATAATTCTGCTGACTTCGAGATTTATTCCTAATAATTTGGCTATATAGATAAATATTGCATATTTTATTTTTTGTTCTTTTATATATATGATTCTGTTTTTATGTATGTTTTGGATTTTCTTTATGTTACTATAATTCTGCTGACTTCGAGATTTATTCCTAATAATTTGGCTATATAGATAAATATTGCATATTTTATTTTTTGTTCTTTTATATATATGATTCTGTTTTTATGTATGTTTTGGATTTTCTTTATGTTACTATAATTCTGCTGACTTCGAGATTTATTCCTAATAATTTGGCTATATAGATAAATATTGCATATTTTATTTTTTGTTCTTTTATATATATGATTCTGTTTTTATGTTTGTTTTGGATTTTCTTTATGTTACTATAATTCTGCTGACTTCGAGATTTATTCCTAATAATTTGGCTATATAGATAAATATTGCATATTTTATTTTTTGTTCTTTTATATATATGATTCTGTTTTTATGTATGTTTTGGATTTTCTTTATGTTACTATAATTCTGCTGACTTCGAGATTTATTCCTAATAATTTGGCTATATAGATAAATATTGCATATTTTATTTTTTGTTCTTTTATATATATGATTCTGTTTTTATGTATGTTTTGGATTTTCTTTATGTTACTATAATTCTGCTGACTTCGAGATTTATTCCTAATAATTTGGCTATATAGATAAATATTGCATATTTTATTTTTTGTTCTTTTATATATATGATTCTGTTTTTATGTATGTTTTGGATTTTCTTTATGTTACTATAATTCTGCTGACTTCGAGATTTATTCCTAATAATTTGGCTATATAGATAAATATTGCATATTTTATTTTTTGTTCTTTTATATATATGATTCTGTTTTTATGTATGTTTTGGATTTTCTTTATGTTACTATAATTCTGCTGACTTCGAGATTTATTCCTAATAATTTGGCTATATAGATAAATATTGCATATTTTATTTTTTGTTCTTTTATATATATGATTCTGTTTTTATGTATGTTTTGGATTTTCTTTATGTTACTATAATTCTGCTGACTTCGAGATTTATTCCTAATAATTTGGCTATATAGATAAATATTGCATATTTTATTTTTTGTTATTTTTTTCTGATTCTGTTTTTATGTATGTTTTGGATTTTCTTTATGTTACTATAATTCTGCTGACTTCGAGATTTATTCCTAATAATTTGGCTATATAGATAAATATTGCATATTTTATTTTTTGTTCTTTTTTTCTGATTCTGTTTTTATGTATGTTTTGGATTTTCTTTATGTTACTATAATTCTGCTGACTTCGAGATTTATTCCTAATAATTTGGCTATATAGATAAATATTGCATATTTTATTTTTTGTTATTTTTTTCTGATTCTGTTTTTATGTATGTTTTGGATTTTCTTTATGTTACTATAATTCTGCTGACTTCGAGATTTATTCCTAATAATTTGGCTATATAGATAAATATTGCATATTTTATTTTTTGTTCTTTTTTTCTGATTCTGTTTTTATGTATGTTTTGGATTTTCTTTATGTTACTATAATTCTGCTGACTTCGAGATTTATTCCTAATAATTTGGCTATATAGATAAATATTGCATATTTTATTTTTTGTTATTTTTTTCTGATTCTGTTTTTATGTATGTTTTGGATTTTCTTTTTGTTACTATAATTCTGCTGACTTCAAGATTTATTCCTAATAATTTGGCTATATAGATAAATATTGCATATCTTATTTTTTGTTCTTTTTTTCTGATTCTGTTTTTATGTATGTTTTGGATTTTCTTTATGTTACTATAATTCTGCTGACTTCGAGATTTATTCCTAATAATTTAGCTATATAGATAAATATTGCATATTTTATTTTTTGTTCTTTTTTTCTGATTCTGTTTTTATGTATGTTTTGGATTTTCTTTATGTTACTATAATTCTGCTGACTTCGAGATTTATTCCTAATAATTTGGCTATATAGATAAATATTGCATATTTTATTTTTTGTTCTTTTATATATATGATTCTGTTTTTATGTATGTTTTGGATTTTCTTTATGTTACTATAATTCTGCTGACTTCGAGATTTATTCCTAATAATTTGGCTATATAGATAAATATTGCATATTTTATTTTTTGTTCTTTTATATATATGATTCTGTTTTTATGTATGTTTTGGATTTTCTTTATGTTACTATAATTCTGCTGACTTCGAGATTTATTCCTAATAATTTGGCTATATAGATAAATATTGCATATTTTATTTTTTGTTCTTTTATATATATGATTCTGTTTTTATGTATGTTTTGGATTTTCTTTATGTTACTATAATTCTGCTGACTTCGAGATTTATTCCTAATAATTTGGCTATATAGATAAATATTGCATATTTTATTTTTTGTTCTTTTATATATATGATTCTGTTTTTATGTATGTTTTGGATTTTCTTTATGTTACTATAATTCTGCTGACTTCGAGATTTATTCCTAATAATTTGGCTATATAGATAAATATTGCATATTTTATTTTTTGTTCTTTTATATATATGATTCTGTTTTTATGTTTGTTTTGGATTTTCTTTATGTTACTATAATTCTGCTGACTTCGAGATTTATTCCTAATAATTTGGCTATATAGATAAATATTGCATATTTTATTTTTTGTTCTTTTATATATATGATTCTGTTTTTATGTATGTTTTGGATTTTCTTTATGTTACTATAATTCTGCTGACTTCGAGATTTATTCCTAATAATTTGGATATATAGATAAATATTGCATATTTTATTTTTTGTTCTTTTATATATATGATTCTGTTTTTATGTATGTTTTGGATTTTCTTTATGTTACTATAATTCTGCTGACTTCGAGATTTATTCCTAATAATTTGGCTATATAGATAAATATTGCATATTTTATTTTTTGTTCTTTTATATATATGATTCTGTTTTTATGTATGTTTTGGATTTTCTTTATGTTACTATAATTCTGCTGACTTCGAGATTTATTCCTAATAATTTGGCTATATAGATAAATATTGCATATTTTATTTTTTGTTCTTTTATATATATGATTCTGTTTTTATGTATGTTTTGGATTTTCTTTATGTTACTATAATTCTGCTGACTTCGAGATTTATTCCTAATAATTTGGCTATATAGATAAATATTGCATATTTTATTTTTTGTTCTTTTATATATATGATTCTGTTTTTATGTATGTTTTGGATTTTCTTTATGTTACTATAATTCTGCTGACTTCGAGATTTATTCCTAATAATTTGGCTATATAGATAAATATTGCATATTTTATTTTTTGTTCTTTTATATATATGATTCTGTTTTTATGTATGTTTTGGATTTTCTTTATGTTACTATAATTCTGCTGACTTCGAGATTTATTCCTAATAATTTGGCTATATAGATAAATATTGCATATTTTATTTTTTGTTCTTTTTTTCTGATTCTTTTTTATGTATGTTTTGGATTTTCTTTATGTTACTATAATTCTGCTGACTTCGAGATTTATTCCTAATAATTTGGCTATATAGATAAATATTGCATATTTTATTTTTTCTTCTTTTATATATATGATTCTGTTTTTATGTATGTTTTGGATTTTCTTTATGTTACTATAATTCTGCTGACTTCGAGATTTATTCCTAATAATTTGGCTATATAGATAAATATTGCATATTTTATTTTTTGTTCTTTTTTTCTGATTCTGTTTTTATGTATGTTTTGGATTTTCTTTATGTTACTATAATTCTGCTGACTTCGAGATTTATTCCTAATAATTTGGCTATATAGATAAATATTGCATATTTTATTTTTTGTTCTTTTATATATATGATTCTGTTTTTATGTATGTTTTGGATTTTCTTTATGTTACTATAATTCTGCTGACTTCGAGATTTATTCCTAATAATTTGGCTATATAGATAAATATTGCATATATTATTTTTTGTTCTTTTATATATATGATTCTGTTTTTATGTATGTTTTGGATTTTCTTTATGTTACTATAATTCTGCTGACTTCGAGATTTATTCCTAATAATTTGGCTATATAGATAAATATTGCATATTTTATTTTTTGTTCTTTTATATATATGATTCTGTTTTTATGTATGTTTTGGATTTTCTTTATGTTACTATAATTCTGCTGACTTCGAGATTTATTCCTAATAATTTGGCTATATAGATAAATATTGCATATTTTATTTTTTGTTCTTTTTTTCTGATTCTGTTTTTATGTATGTTTTGGATTTTCTTTATGTTACTATAATTCTGCTGACTTTGAGATTTATTCCTAAAGGTAGGATCACACGATTGCCGCAATGCACCAATTATTGCTCTATTTTATATGTCAATCGTGTGATTTCACAATTTATTGTCCCCTACGTCAATCGAGAACAATATTGTGCTCATTTTCCCCAATCAAATGCAACTCTGTGTCGGCAATCGTGTGAACGGTTGATAGGCAACCATGCGGCAATAAAAAAGTAAAAAATGCGACATTATTTATTGTGTTCTCGTGCGTCAATCAAAGAAGACAATTCGCGGCAATAGTTAGTTTTTTTATATTGAAATTTTTTTGTGTGATTCTACGGTCAACATTTCTTTTCGTAAGTAAAATGAATTTTAATTTTTGTACGTGCTATAATTATTTACATTTTAATTGCAGTTTTATTATGGAGTTCGATGACTGCATTGAAATTGATAATTCTAATGAACTTGTGTACTTTTCCCTCGATCAGCAACCACAAACACCTTTGCCCAAAAAAAGAAAAAAACCAAGTGTATCTTCATCTTGGACCTACAGTGGTATGCAGGAGTTGATACAAGCTGTGGAACAGCATCCATGTGTTTGGGAATATTCTTCCTCAGACTACAAGGATCGGTGTAAACGGGAGCATGCATGGCGGGAAATTGAAAAAATTTGTACGGGGCACACGGTGGAAGACTGCAAAGCCAAATGGTCCAATGTAAAGGTAGGATCACACGATTGCCGCATTATACCAATAATCGGTCTATTTCATATACCCAATCGTGTGATTTCACAAATTATTGTCCCCTACGGCAATCGGGAACAATATTGTGCTGATTTTACGCAATCAAATGCAACTCTGGTGCGGCAATCGTGTGAACGATTGATAGGCAATCATGCGCCAATATAAATGTTAAAAATGTACCAATATTTATTGTCTTCTCGTGCGGCAATCAAAGTAGCCAATACGTGACAATTTATTTAATTAGTTTAATTTTTTTTGTGTGCCAATTGTTTTGTGTACCATAAATTTAAATTTATTTGAAGCGTTAATCCTTAATTGCATGAATTTTTTTCGCTTTGAAAAAAATATTATTTAGACAGAATTAATGCAAAAAAATATTTTAATTTTATTTTTAATTTTTTTAGTTAAATTTATTAAGTGCAAAATACATTTCGTAGATTGTCTTTATTTTACAATAATAAGCAGTGAGCGATTAATAATAATTTAGAGGCCAATTGAAAGCCATGATGCAGAATTACATCAATATGAAAAAGAAAATAATTTGCACGTAAAACAAAACAAACTAAAAACTGCCATAACAGCTGTTTGTTGGTGTTGCCGCAAGTTAGAACAATCGTATGACTGGGCTGCGGCAATTACTGCCACAAATGCATTCTTCGCCAATCTGCGGCAATCAAATTTTTATAAAACGGGGCAATCATGTGACTGTAGTATATTTGATTGGAACAATATTATTATTGTGCACCAATTCAGCACAATAAAATTTGGGCCAGATTGGCGTATTTGCGGCAATCGTGTGATCCTACCTTAAAAACGGCATTTCAAAATGTAAGAAAAAAACTTAAGGCAAAATCTGGCCAGGGAGCCGAAAACATCAAGCCAGATTGGCCTCATTGGAATGCAATACAATTTTATAATAACCATTCGACATCAAAAACCTCATGTACAGTGTCAACGTTAGATTCGGAAGAAACTCAGTTAGAGAGCAGTACGTCACAAAATTCTACCCTCCCTGAGATAGTCAAGCTAGACAAAACCGACATGTTGCAGCGTGCAGTCAAGTGTTTAGAGGCGGAAGAAGACAATTGGCATGGGATTGCGATGTATTTGGCATCACAAATGCGGGAAATTGCCAAGAAAAGCAGGAAGACTGCCAACAAATTGCACTTGCAGGTTCTTAAAGCCATAATGGATGCAAATTTGGAAGCAGAAGAAGAAAATTAAGGCTTCATGCATAAATGTGTTTCGTTGTTTCGTTGTTTTTATTTTTAATTTTGAATTTTGTTTTTTATTTTAAATTTTGAAGTGTTTGTTTTGATATTGTTTTTATTTTTAATTTTGAATTTTGTTTTTTATTTTAAATTTTGAAGTGTTTGTTTTGATATTGTTTTTATTTTTAATGATGTGATATTGAAGTACCTGAAATCCTTTATTTATGTTATATGTTATGTTATATTTATGTTTTTCTGAGGATCTCTCCTTTTTAAGTTATCTTTTATAAAAACTGTTTTAAAATTAAAGTTTCTAGTCTGTATTCTTTAAAAACTTAAACTTATAGCTTTTCATAAGTGCAAAGTTTTCAATAAAATCCCTTGAGTTAAAAATAAAGTGAATTTTTGGATATTTTTCTGTAGAGAAGAAATCATCTTGGCTGTTTTTTTTTTGGGAAATTGCAAAGCTAAATAAAAAAATTTGCACGAAAACCAAACTAACTGAAAAATACCATAACAGCTGTTTGTTAGTGTTGCCGCAAGTTAGAACAATTGTATGACTGGGCTGCGGCAATTATTGCCACAAATTCATTCTTCGTCAATCTGCGGCAATCAAATTTTTATAAAATGGGGCAATCATGTGACTGCAGTAAATTTGCTTAGGGCAATTTCTTTATTGTGTCCTATTTTAGAGCAATAAAAATTGAGCTAAATTGGTGCATTGCGTCAACCGTGTGATCCCACCTTAATAATTTGGCTATATAGATAAATATTGCATATTTTATTTTTTGTTCTTTTTTTCTGATTCTGTTTTTATGTATGTTTTGGATTTTCTTTATGTTTCTATAATTCTGCTGACTTCGAGATTTATTCCTAATAATTTGGCTATATAGATAAATATTGCATATTTTATTTTTTGTTCTTTTTTTCTGATTCTGTTTTTATGTATGTTTTGGATTTTCTTTGTTACTATAATTCTGCTGACTTCGAGATTTATTCCTTATAATTTGGCTATATAGATAAATATTGCAAATTTTATTTTTTGTTCTTTTATATATATGATTCTGTTTTTATGTATGTTTTGGATTTTCTTTATGTTTCTATAATTCTGCTGACTTCGAGATTTATTCCTAATAATTTGGCTATATAGATAAATATTGCATATTTTATTTTTTGTTCTTTTTTTCTGATTCTGTTTTTATGTATGTTTTGGATTTTCTTTATGTTACTATAATTCTGCTGACTTCGAGATTTATTCCTAATAATTTGGCTATATAGATAAATATTGCAAATTTTATTTTTTGTTCTTTTATATATATGATTCTGTTTTTATGTATGTTTTGGATTTTCTTTATGTTTCTATAATTCTGCTGACTTCGAGATTTATTCCTAATAATTTGGCTATATAGATAAATATTGCATATTTTATTTTTTGTTCTTTTTTTCTGATTCTGTTTTTATGTATGTTTTGGATTTTCTTTATGTTACTATAATTCTGCTGACTTCGAGATTTATTCCTAATAATTTGGCTATATAGATAAATAATGCATATTTTATTTTTTGTTCTTTTATATATATGATTCTGTTTTTATGTATGTTTTGGATTTTCTTTATGTTACTATAATTCTGCTGACTTCGAGATTTATTCCTAATAATTTGGCTATATAGATAAATATTGCATATTTTATTTTTTGTTCTTTTATATATATGATTCTGTTTTTATGTATGTTTTGGATTTTCTTTATGTTACTATAATTCTGCTGACTTCGAGATTTATTCCTAATAATTTGGCTATATAGATAAATATTGCATATTTTATTTTTTGTTCTTATATATATATGATTCTGTTTTTATGTATGGTTTTGATTTTCTTTATGTTACTATAATTCTGCTGACTTCGAGATTTATTCCTAATAATTTGGCTATATAGATAAATATTGCATATTTTATTTTTTGTTCTTTTATATATATGATTCTGTTTTTATGTATGTTTTGGATTTTCTTTATGTTACTATAATTCTGCTGACTTCGAGATTTATTCCTAATAATTTGGCTATATAGATAAATATTGCATATATTATTTTTTGTTCTTTTATATATATGATTCTGTTTTTATGTATGTTTTGGATTTTCTTTATGTTACTATAATTCTGCTGACTTCGAGATTTATTCCTAATAATTTGGCTATATAGATAAATATTGCATATTTTATTTTTTGTTCTTTTTTTCTGATTCTGTTTTTATGTATGTTTTGGATTTTCTTTATGTTACTATAATTCTGCTGACTTCGAGATTTATTCCTAATAATTTGGCTATATAGATAAATATTGCAAATTTTATTTTTTGTTCTTTTATATATATGATTCTGTTTTTATGTATGTTTTGGATTTTCTTTATGTTTCTATAATTCTGCTGACTTCGAGATTTATTCCTAATAATTTGGCTATATAGATAAATATTGCATATTTTATTTTTTGTTCTTTTATATATATGATTCTGTTTTTATGTATGTTTTGGATTTTCTTTATGTTACTATAATTCTGCTGACTTCGAGATTTATTCCTAATAATTTGGCTATATAGATAAATATTGCATATTTTATTTTTTGTTCTTTTTTTCTGATTCTGTTTTTATGTATGTTTTGGATTTTCTTTATGTTACTATAATTCTGCTGACTTCGATATTTATTCCTAATAATTTGGCTATATAGATAAATATTGCAAATTTTATTTTTTGTTCTTTCATATATATGATTCTGTTTTTATGTATGTTTTGGATTTTCTTTATGTTACTATAATTCTGCTGACTTCGAGATTTATTCCTAATAATTTGGCTATATAGATAAATATTGCATATTATATTTTTTGTTCTTTTTTTCTGATTCTTTTTTATGTATGGTTTTGATTTTCTTTATGTTACTATAATTCTGCTGACTTCGAGATTTATTCCTAATAATTTGGCTATATAGATAAATATTGCATATTTTATTTTTTGTTCTTTTATATATATGATTCTGTTTTTATGTATGTTTTGGATTTTCTTTATGTTACTATAATTCTGCTGACTTCGAGATTTATTCCTAATAATTTGGCTATATAGATAAATATTGCATATATTATTTTTTGTTCTTTTATATATATGATTCTGTTTTTATGTATGTTTTGGATTTTCTTTATGTTACTATAATTCTGCTGACTTCGAGATTTATTCCTAATAATTTGGCTATATAGATAAATATTGCATATTTTATTTTTTGTTCTTTTTTTCTGATTCTGTTTTTATGTATGTTTTGGATTTTCTTTATGTTACTATAATTCTGCTGACTTCGAGATTTATTCCTAATAATTTGGCTATATAGATAAATATTGCAAATTTTATTTTTTGTTCTTATATATATATGATTCTGTTTTTATGTATGTTTTGGATTTTCTTTATGTTTCTATAATTCTGCTGACTTCGAGATTTATTCCTAATAATTTGGCTATATAGATAAATATTGCATATTTTATTTTTTGTTCTTTTATATATATGATTCTGTTTTTATGTATGTTTTGGATTTTCTTTATGTTACTATAATTCTGCTGACTTCGAGATTTATTCCTAATAATTTGGCTATATAGATAAATATTGCATATTTTATTTTTTGTTCTTTTTTTCTGATTCTGTTTTTATGTATGTTTTGGATTTTCTTTATGTTACTATAATTCTGCTGACTTCGATATTTATTCCTAATAATTTGGCTATATAGATAAATATTGCAAATTTTATTTTTTGTTCTTTCATATATATGATTCTGTTTTTATGTATGTTTTGGATTTTCTTTATGTTACTATAATTCTGCTGACTTCGAGATTTATTCCTAATAATTTGGCTATATAGATAAATATTGCATATTTTATTTTTTGTTCTTTTTTTCTGATTCTTTTTTATGTATGTTTTGGATTTTCTTTATGTTACTATAATTCTGCTGACTTCGAGATTTATTCCTAATAATTTGGCTATATAGATAAATATTGCAAATTTTATTTTTTGTTCTTTCATATATATGATTCTGTTTTTATGTATGTTTTGGATTTTCTTTATGTTTCTATAATTCTGCTGACTTCGAGATTTATTCCTAATAATTTGGCTATATAGATAAATATTGCAAATTTTATTTTTTGTTCTTTTATATATATGATTCTGTTTTTATGTATGTTTTGGATTTTCTTTATGTTTCTATAATTCTGCTGACTTCGAGATTTATTCCTAATAATTTGGCTATATAGATAAATATTGCATATTTTATTTTTTGTTCTTTTATATATATGATTCTGTTTTTATGTATGTTTTGGATTTTCTTTATGTTACTATAATTCTGCTGACTTCGAGATTTATTCCTAATAATTTGGCTATATAGATAAATATTGCATATTTTATTTTTTGTTCTTTTTTTCTGATTCTGTTTTTATGTATGTTTTGGATTTTCTTTATGTTACTATAATTCTGCTGACTTCGAGATTTATTCCTAATAATTTGGCTATATAGATAAATATTGCATATTTTATTTTTTGTTCTTTTTTTCTGATTCTGTTTTTATGTATGTTTTGGATTTTCTTTATGTTACTATAATTCTGCTGACTTCGAGATTTATTCCTAATAATTTGGCTATATAGATAAATATTGCAAATTTTATTTTTTGTTCTTTCATATATATGATTCTGTTTTTATGTATGTTTTGGATTTTCTTTATGTTACTATAATTCTGCTGACTTCGAGATTTATTCCTAATAATTTGGCTATATAGATAAATATTGCATATTTTATTTTTTGTTCTTTTTTTCTGATTCTTTTTTATGTATGTTTTGTATTTTCTTTATGTTACTATAATTCTGCTGACTTCGAGATTTATTCCTAATAATTTGGCTATATAGATAAATATTGCATATTTTATTTTTTGTTCTTTTATATATATGATTCTGTTTTTATGTATGTTTTGGATTTTCTTTATGTTACTATAATTCTGCTGACTTCGAGATTTATTCCTAATAATTTGGCTATATAGATAAATATTGCATATTTTATTTTTTGTTCTTTTTTTCTGATTCTGTTTTTATGTATGTTTTGGATTTTCATTATGTTACTATAATTCTGCTGACTTCGAGATTTATTCCTAATAATTTGGCTATATAGATAAATATTGCATATTTTATTTTTTGTTCTTTTTTTCTGATTCTGTTTTTATGTATGTTTTGGATTTTCTTTATGTTACTATAATTCTGCTGACTTCGAGATTTATTCCTTATAATTTGGCTATATAGATAAATATTGCATATTTTTTTTTTGTTCTTTTTTTCTGATTCTGTTTTTATGTATGTTTTGGATTTTCTTTATGTTACTATAATTCTGCTGACTTCGAGATTTATTCCTAATAATTTGGCTATATAGATAAATATTGCATATTTTATTTTTTGTTCTTTTTTTCTGATATTGTTTTTATGTATGTTTTGGATTTTCTTTATGTTACTATAATTCTGCTGACTTCGAGATTTATTCCTAATAATTTGGCTATATAGATAAATATTGCATATTTTATTTTTTGTTCTTTTTTTCTGATTCTTTTTTATGTATGTTTTGTATTTTCTTTATGTTACTATAATTCTGCTGACTTCGAGATTTATTCCTAATAATTTGGCTATATAGATAAATATTGCATATTTTATTTTTTGTTCTTTTATATATATGATTCTGTTTTTATGTATGTTTTGGATTTTCTTTATGTTACTATAATTCTGCTGACTTCGAGATTTATTCCTAATAATTTGGCTATATAGATAAATATTGCATATTTTATTTTTTGTTCTTTTTTTCTGATTCTGTTTTTATGTATGTTTTGGATTTTCTTTATGTTACTATAATTCTGCTGACTTCGAGATTTATTCCTAATAATTTGGTTATATAGATAAATATTGCATATTTTATTTTTTGTTCTTTTTTTCTGATATTGTTTTTATGTATGTTTTGGATTTTCTTTATGTTACTATAATTCTGCTGACTTCGAGATTTATTCCTAATAATTTGGCTATATAGATAAATATTGCATATTTTATTTTTTGTTCTTTTTTTCTGATTCTGTTTTTATGTATGTTTTGGATTTTCTTTATGTTACTATAATTCTGCTGACTTCGAGATTTATTCCTAATAATTTGGCTATATAGATAAATATTGCATATTTTATTTTTTGTTCTTTTTTTCTGATTCTGTTTTTATGTATGTTTTGGATTTTCTTTATGTTACTATAATTCTGCTGACTTCGAGATTTATTCCTTATAATTTGGCTATATAGATAAATATTGCATATTTTTTTTTTGTTCTTTTTTTCTGATTCTGTTTTTATGTATGTTTTGGATTTTCTTTATGTTACTATAATTCTGCTGACTTCGAGATTTATTCCTAATAATTTGGCTATATAGATAAATATTGCATATTTTATTTTTTGTTCTTTTTTTCTGATTCTGTTTTTATGTATGTTTTGGATTTTCTTTATGTTACTATAATTCTGCTGACTTCGAGATTTATTCCTAATAATTTGGCTATATAGATAAATATGGCATATTTTATTTTTTGTTCTTTTATATATATGATTCTGTTTTTATGTATGTTTTGGATTTTCTTTATGTTACTATAATTCTGCTGACTTTGAGATTTATTCCTAATAATTTGGCTATATAGATAAATATTGCATATTTTATTTTTTGTTCTTTTTTTCTGATTCTCTTTTTATGTATGTTTTGGATTTTCTTTATGTTACTATAATTCTGCTGACTTCGAGATTTATTCCTAATAATTTGGCTATAGAGATAAATATTGCAAATTTTATTTTTTGTTCTTTTATATATATGATTCTGTTTTTAGGTATGTTTTGGATTTTCTTTATGTTACTATAATTCTGCTGACTTCGAGATTTATTCCTAATAATTTGGCTATATAGATAAATATTGCATATATTATTTTTTGTTCTTTTTTTCTGATTCTGTTTTTATGTATGTTTTGGATTTTCTTTATGTTTCTATAATTCTGCTGACTTCGAGATTTATTCCTAATAATTTGGCTATATAGATAAATATTGCATATTTTATTTTTTGTTCTTTTTTTCTGATTCTGTTTTTATGTATGTTTTGGATTTTCTTTATGTTACTATAATTCTGCTGACTTCGATATTTATTCCTAATAATTTGGCTATATAGATAAATATTGCAAATTTTATTTTTTGTTCTTTCATATATATGATTCTGTTTTTATGTATGTTTTGGATTTTCTTTATGTTACTATAATTCTGCTGACTTCGAGATTTATTCCTAATAATTTGGCTATATAGATAAATATTGCATATTTTATTTTTTGTTCTTTTTTTCTGATTCTGTTTTTATGTATGTTTTGGATTTTCTTTATGTTACTATAATTCTGCTGACTTCGAGATTTATTCCTAATAATTTGGCTATATAGATAAATATTGCAAATTTTATTTTTTGTTCTTTTATATATATGATTCTGTTTTTATGTATGTTTTGGATTTTCTTTATGTTTCTATAATTCTGCTGACTTCGAGATTTATTCCTAATAATTTGGCTATATAGATAAATATTGCATATTTTATTTTTTGTTCTTTTATATATATGATTCTGTTTTTATGTATGTTTTGGATTTTCTTTATGTTACTATAATTCTGCTGACTTCGAGATTTATTCCTAATAATTTGGCTATATAGATAAATATTGCATATTTTATTTTTTGTTCTTTTTTTCTGATTCTGTTTTTATGTATGTTTTGGATTTTCTTTATGTTACTATAATTCTGCTGACTTCGAGATTTATTCCTAATAATTTGGCTATATAGATAAATATTGCATATTTTATTTTTTGTTCTTTTTTTCTGATTCTGTTTTTATGTATGTTTTGGATTTTCTTTATGTTACTATAATTCTGCTGACTTCGATATTTATTCCTAATAATTTGGCTATATAGATAAATATTGCAAATTTTATTTTTTGTTCTTTCATATATATGATTCTGTTTTTATGTATGTTTTGGATTTTCTTTATGTTACTATAATTCTGCTGACTTCGAGATTTATTCCTAATAATTTGGCTATATAGATAAATATTGCATATTTTATTTTTTGTTCTTTTTTTCTGATTCTTTTTTATGTATGTTTTGGATTTTCTTTATGTTACTATAATTCTGCTGACTTCGAGATTTATTCCTAATAATTTGGCTATATAGATAAATATTGCATATTTTATTTTTTGTTCTTTTATATATATGATTCTGTTTTTATGTATGTTTTGGATTTTCTTTATGTTACTATAATTCTGCTGACTTCGAGATTTATTCCTAATAATTTGGCTATATAGATAAATATTGCATATTTTATTTTTTGTTCTTTTTTTCTGATTCTGTTTTTATGTATGTTTTGGATTTTCTTTATGTTACTATAATTCTGCTGACTTCGAGATTTATTCCTAATAATTTGGCTATATAGATAAATATTGCATATTTTATTTTTTGTTCTTTTTTTCTAATATTGTTTTTATGTATGTTTTGGATTTTCTTTATGTTACTATAATTCTGCTGACTTCGAGATTTATTCCTAATAATTTGGCTATATAGATAAATATTGCATATTTTATTTTTTGTTCTTTTTTTCTGATTCTGGTTTTATGTATGTTTTGGATTTTCTTTATGTTACTATAATTCTGCTGACTTCGAGATTTATTCCTAATAATTTGGCTATATAGATAAATATTGCATATATTATTTTTTGTTCTTTTTTTCTTATTCTGTTTTTATGTATGTTTTGGATTTTCTTTATGTTTCTATAATTCTGCTGACTTCGAGATTTATTCCTAATAATTTGGCTATATAGATAAATATTGCATATATTATTTTTTGTTTTTTTTTTCTTATTCTGTTTTTATGTATGTTTTGGATTTTCTTTATGTTTCTATAATTCTGCTGACTTCGAGATTTATTCCTAATAATTTGGCTATATAGATAAATATTGCATATTTTATTTTTTGTTCTTTTATATATATGATTCTGTTTTTATGTATGTTTTGGATTTTCTTTATGTTACTATAATTCTGCTGACTTCGAGATTTATTCCTAATAATTTGGCTATATAGATAAATATGGCATATTTTATTTTTTGTTCTTTTATATATATGATTCTGTTTTTATGTATGTTTTGGATTTTCTTTATGTTACTATAATTCTGCTGACTTTGAGATTTATTCCTAATAATTTGGCTATATAGATAAATATTGCATATTTTATTTTTTGTTCTTTTTTTCTGATTCTCTTTTTATGTATGTTTTGGATTTTCTTTATGTTACTATAATTCTGCTGACTTCGAGATTTATTCCTAATAATTTGGCTATATAGATAAATATTGCAAATTTTATTTTTTGTTCTTTTATATATATGATTCTGTTTTTATGTATGTTTTGGATTTTCTTTATGTTTCTATAATTCTGCTGACTTCGAGATTTATTCCTAATAATTTGGCTATATAGATAAATATTGCATATTTTATTTTTTGTTCTTTTTTTCTGATTCTGTTTTTATGTATGTTTTGGATTTTCTTTATGTTACTATAATTCTGCTGACTTCGAGATTTATTCCTAATAATTTGGCTATATAGATAAATATTGCATATTTTATTTTTTGTTCTTTTATATATATGATTCTGTTTTTATGTATGTTTTGGATTTTCTTTATGTTACTATAATTCTGCTGACTTCGAGATTTATTCCTAATAATTTGGCTATATAGATAAATATTGCATATTTTATTTTTTGTTCTTTTATATATATGATTCTGTTTTTAGGTATGTTTTGGATTTTCTTTATGTTACTATAATTCTGCTGACTTCGAGATTTATTCCTAATAATTTGGCTATATAGATAAATATTGCATATATTATTTTTTGTTCTTTTTTTCTGATTCTGTTTTTATGTATGTTTTGGATTTTCTTTATGTTTCTATAATTCTGCTGACTTCGAGATTTATTCCTAATAATTTGGCTATATAGATAAATATTGCATATTTTATTTTTTGTTCTTTTTTTCTGATTCTGTTTTTATGTATGTTTTGGATTTTCTTTATGTTACTATAATTCTGCTGACTTCGATATTTATTCCTAATAATTTGGCTATATAGATAAATATTGCAAATTTTATTTTTTGTTCTTTCATATATATGATTCTGTTTTTATGTATGTTTTGGATTTTCTTTATGTTACTATAATTCTGCTGACTTCGAGATTTATTCCTAATAATTTGGCTATATAGATAAATATTGCATATTTTATTTTTTGTTCTTTTTTTCTGATTCTGTTTTTATGTATGTTTTGGATTTTCTTTATGTTACTATAATTCTGCTGACTTCGATATTTATTCCTAATAATTTGGCTATATAGATAAATATTGCAAATTTTATTTTTTGTTCTTTCATATATATGATTCTGTTTTTATGTATGTTTTGGATTTTCTTTATGTTACTATAATTCTGCTGACTTCGAGATTTATTCCTAATAATTTGGCTATATAGATAAATATTGCATATTTTATTTTTTGTTCTTTTTTTCTGATTCTGTTTTTATGTATGTTTTGGATTTTCTTTATGTTACTATAATTCTGCTGACTTCGAGATTTATTCCTAATAATTTGGCTATATAGATAAATATTGCAAATTTTATTTTTTGTTCTTTTATATATATGATTCTGTTTTTATGTATGTTTTGGATTTTCTTTATGTTTCTATAATTCTGCTGACTTCGAGATTTATTCCTAATAATTTGGCTATATAGATAAATATTGCATATTTTATTTTTTGTTCTTTTATATATATGATTCTGTTTTTATGTATGTTTTGGATTTTCTTTATGTTACTATAATTCTGCTGACTTCGAGATTTATTCCTAATAATTTGGCTATATAGATAAATATTGCATATTTTATTTTTTGTTCTTTTTTTCTGATTCTGTTTTTATGTATGTTTTGGATTTTCTTTATGTTACTATAATTCTGCTGACTTCGAGATTTATTCCTAATAATTTGGCTATATAGATAAATATTGCATATTTTATTTTTTGTTCTTTTTTTCTGATTCTGTTTTTATGTATGTTTTGGATTTTCTTTATGTTACTATAATTCTGCTGACTTCGATATTTATTCCTAATAATTTGGCTATATAGATAAATATTGCAAATTTTATTTTTTGTTCTTTCATATATATGATTCTGTTTTTATGTATGTTTTGGATTTTCTTTATGTTACTATAATTCTGCTGACTTCGAGATTTATTCCTAATAATTTGGCTATATAGATAAATATTGCATATTTTATTTTTTGTTCTTTTTTTCTGATTCTTTTTTATGTATGTTTTGGATTTTCTTTATGTTACTATAATTCTGCTGACTTCGAGATTTATTCCTAATAATTTGGCTATATAGATAAATATTGCATATTTTATTTTTTGTTCTTTTATATATATGATTCTGTTTTTATGTATGTTTTGGATTTTCTTTATGTTACTATAATTCTGCTGACTTCGAGATTTATTCCTAATAATTTGGCTATATAGATAAATATTGCATATTTTATTTTTTGTTCTTTTTTTCTGATTCTGTTTTTATGTATGTTTTGGATTTTCTTTATGTTACTATAATTCTGCTGACTTCGAGATTTATTCCTAATAATTTGGCTATATAGATAAATATTGCATATTTTATTTTTTGTTCTTTTTTTCTAATATTGTTTTTATGTATGTTTTGGATTTTCTTTATGTTACTATAATTCTGCTGACTTCGAGATTTATTCCTAATAATTTGGCTATATAGATAAATATTGCATATTTTATTTTTTGTTCTTTTTTTCTGATTCTGGTTTTATGTATGTTTTGGATTTTCTTTATGTTACTATAATTCTGCTGACTTCGAGATTTATTCCTAATAATTTGGCTATATAGATAAATATTGCATATATTATTTTTTGTTCTTTTTTTCTTATTCTGTTTTTATGTATGTTTTGGATTTTCTTTATGTTTCTATAATTCTGCTGACTTCGAGATTTATTCCTAATAATTTGGCTATATAGATAAATATTGCATATATTATTTTTTGTTTTTTTTTTCTTATTCTGTTTTTATGTATGTTTTGGATTTTCTTTATGTTTCTATAATTCTGCTGACTTCGAGATTTATTCCTAATAATTTGGCTATATAGATAAATATTGCATATTTTATTTTTTGTTCTTTTATATATATGATTCTGTTTTTATGTATGTTTTGGATTTTCTTTATGTTACTATAATTCTGCTGACTTCGAGATTTATTCCTAATAATTTGGCTATATAGATAAATATGGCATATTTTATTTTTTGTTCTTTTATATATATGATTCTGTTTTTATGTATGTTTTGGATTTTCTTTATGTTACTATAATTCTGCTGACTTTGAGATTTATTCCTAATAATTTGGCTATATAGATAAATATTGCATATTTTATTTTTTGTTCTTTTTTTCTGATTCTCTTTTTATGTATGTTTTGGATTTTCTTTATGTTACTATAATTCTGCTGACTTCGAGATTTATTCCTAATAATTTGGCTATATAGATAAATATTGCAAATTTTATTTTTTGTTCTTTTATATATATGATTCTGTTTTTATGTATGTTTTGGATTTTCTTTATGTTTCTATAATTCTGCTGACTTCGAGATTTATTCCTAATAATTTGGCTATATAGATAAATATTGCATATTTTATTTTTTGTTCTTTTTTTCTGATTCTGTTTTTATGTATGTTTTGGATTTTCTTTATGTTACTATAATTCTGCTGACTTCGAGATTTATTCCTAATAATTTGGCTATATAGATAAATATTGCATATTTTATTTTTTGTTCTTTTATATATATGATTCTGTTTTTATGTATGTTTTGGATTTTCTTTATGTTACTATAATTCTGCTGACTTCGAGATTTATTCCTAATAATTAGGCTATATAGATAAATATTGCATATTTTATTTTTTGTTCTTTTTTTCTGATTCTGTTTTTATGTATGTTTTGGATTTTCTTTATGTTACTATAATTCTGCTGACTTCGAGATTAATTCCTAATAATTTGGCTATATAGATAAATATTGCAAATTTTATTTTTTGTTCTTTTATATATATGATTCTGTTTTTATGTATGTTTTGGATTTTCTTTATGTTTCTATAATTCTGCTGACTTCGAGATTTATTCCTAATAATTTGGCTATATAGATAAATATTGCATATTTTATTTTTTGTTCTTTTATATATATGATTCTGTTTTTATGTATGTTTTGGATTTTTTTATGTTACTATAATTCTGCTGACTTCGAGATTTATTCCTAATAATTTGGCTATATAGATAAATATTGCATATTTTATTTTTTGTTCTTTTTTTCTGATATTGTTTTTATGTATGTTTTGGATTTTCTTTATGTTACTATAATTCTGCTGACTTCGAGATTTATTCCTAATAATTTGGCTATATAGATAAATATTGCATATTTTATTTTTTGTTCTTTTATATATATGATTCTGTTTTTATGTATGTTTTGGATTTTCTTTATGCTACTATAATTCTGCTGACTTCGAGATTTATTCCTAATAATTTGGCTATATAGATAAATATGGCATATTTTATTTTTTGTTCTTTTATATATATGATTCTGTTTTTATGTATGTTTTGGATTTTCTTTATGTTACTATAATTCTGCTGACTTTGAGATTTATTCCTAATAATTTGGCTATATAGATAAATATTGCATATTTTATTTTTTGTTCTTTTTTTCTGATTCTCTTTTTATGTATGTTTTGGATTTTCTTTATGTTACTATAATTCTGCTGACTTCGAGATTTATTCCTAATAATTTGGCTATATAGATAAATATTGCAAATTTTATTTTTTGTTCTTTTATATATATGATTCTGTTTTTAGGTATGTTTTGGATTTTCTTTATGTTTCTATAATTCTGCTGACTTCGAGATTTATTCCTAATAATTTGGCTATATAGATAAATATTGCATATTTTATTTTTTGTTCTTTTTTTCTGATTCTCTTTTTATGTATGTTTTGGATTTTCTTTATGTTACTATAATTCTGCTGACTTCGAGATTTATTCCTAATAATTTGGCTATATAGATAAATATTGCAAATTTTATTTTTTGTTCTTTTATATATATGATTCTGTTTTTATGTATGTTTTGGATTTTCTTTATGTTTCTATAATTCTGCTGACTTCGAGATTTATTCCTAATAATTTGGCTATATAGATAAATATTGCATATTTTATTTTTTGTTCTTTTTTTCTGATTCTGTTTTTATGTATGTTTTGGATTTTCTTTATGTTACTATAATTCTGCTGACTTCGAGATTTATTCCTAATAATTTGGCTATATAGATAAATATTGCATATTTTATTTTTTGTTCTTTTATATATATGATTCTGTTTTTATGTATGTTTTGGATTTTCTTTATGTTACTATAATTCTGCTGACTTCGAGATTTATTCCTAATAATTAGGCTATATAGATAAATATTGCATATTTTATTTTTTGTTCTTTTTTTCTGATTCTGTTTTTATGTATGTTTTGGATTTTCTTTATGTTACTATAATTCTGCTGACTTCGAGATTAATTCCTAATAATTTGGCTATATAGATAAATATTGCAAATTTTATTTTTTGTTCTTTTATATATATGATTCTGTTTTTATGTATGTTTTGGATTTTCTTTATGTTTCTATAATGCTGCTGACTTCGAGATTTATTCCTAATAATTTGGCTATATAGATAAATATTGCATATTTTATTTTTTGTTCTTTTATATATATGATTCTGTTTTTATGTATGTTTTGGATTTTCTTTATGTTACTATAATTCTGCTGACTTCGAGATTTATTCCTAATAATTTGGCTATATAGATAAATATTGCATATTTTATTTTTTGTTCTTTTTTTCTGATATTGTTTTTATGTATGTTTTGGATTTTCTTTATGTTACTATAATTCTGCTGACTTCGAGATTTATTCCTAATAATTTGGCTATATAGATAAATATTGCATATTTTATTTTTTGTTCTTTTATATATATGATTCTGTTTTTATGTATGTTTTGGATTTTCTTTATGTTACTATAATTCTGCTGACTTCGAGATTTATTCCTAATAATTTGGCTATATAGATAAATATTGCATATTTTATTTTTTGTTCTTTTTTTCTGATTCTGTTTTTATGTATGTTTTGGATTTTCTTTATGTTTCTATAATTCTGCTGACTTCGAGATTTATTCCTAATAATTTGGCTATATAGATAAATATTGCAAATTTTTTTTTTGTTCTTTTATATATATGATTCTGTTTTTATGTATGTTTTGGATTTTCTTTATGTTACTATAATTCTGCTGACTTCGAGATTTATTCCTAATAATTTGGCTATATAGATAAATATTGCATATTTTATTTTTTGTTCTTTTATATATATGATTCTGTTTTTATGTATGTTTTGGATTTTCTTTATGTTTCTATAATTCTGCTGACTTCGAGATTTATTCCTAATAATTTGGCTATATAGATAAATATTGCAAATTTTTTTTTTGTTCTTTTATATATATGATTCTGTTTTTATGTATGTTTTGGATTTTCTTTATGTTACTATAATTCTGCTGACTTCGACATTTATTCCTTATAATTTGGCTATATAGATAAATATTGCATATTTTATTTTTTGCTCTTTTTTTCTGATTCTGTTTTTATGTATGTTTTGGATTTTCTTTGTTACTATAATTCTGCTGACTTCGAGATTTATTCCTTATAATTTGGCTATATAGATAAATATTGCATATTTTATTTTTTGTTCTTTTTTTCTGATTCTGTTTTTATGTATGTTTTGGATTTTCTTTATGTTACTATAATTCTGCTGACTTCGAGATTTATTCCTAATAATTTGGCTATATAGATAAATATTGCATATTTTATTTTTTGTTCTTTTTTTCTGATTCTGTTTTTATGTATGTTTTGGATTTTCTTTATGTTACTATAATTCTGCTGACTTCGAGATTAATTCCTAATAATTTGGCTATATAGATAAATATTGCAAATTTTATTTTTTGTTCTTTTATATATATGATTCTGTTTTTATGTATGTTTTGGATTTTCTTTATGTTTCTATAATTCTGCTGACTTCGAGATTTATTCCTAATAATTTGGCTATATAGATAAATATTGCATATTTTATTTTTTGTTATTTTATATATATGATTCTGTTTTTATGTATGTTTTGGATTTTCTTTATGTTACTATAATTCTGCTGACTTCGAGATTTATTCCTAATAATTTGGCTATATAGATAAATATTGCATATTTTATTTTTTGTTCTTTTTTTCTGATATTGTTTTTATGTATGTTTTGGATTTTCTTTATGTTACTATAATTCTGCTGACTTCGAGATTTATTCCTAATAATTTGGCTATATAGATAAATATTGCATATTTTATTTTTTGTTCTTTTATATATATGATTCTGTTTTTATGTATGTTTTGGATTTTCTTTATGTTACTATAATTCTGCTGACTTCGAGATTTATTCCTAATAATTTGGCTATATAGATAAATATTGCATATTTTATTTTTTGTTCTTTTTTTCTGATTCTGTTTTTATGTATGTTTTGGATTTTCTTTATGTTTCTATAATTCTGCTGACTTCGAGATTTATTCCTAATAATTTGGCTATATAGATAAATATTGCAAATTTTTTTTTGTTCTTTTATATATATGATTCTGTTTTTATGTATGTTTTGGATTTTCTTTATGTTACTATAATTCTGCTGACTTCGAGATTTATTCCTAATAATTTGGCTATATAGATAAATATTGCATATTTTATTTTTTGTTCTTTTATATATATGATTCTGTTTTTATGTATGTTTTGGATTTTCTTTATGTTTCTATAATTCTGCTGACTTCGAGATTTATTCCTAATAATTTGGCTATATAGATAAATATTGCATATTTTATTTTTTGTTATTTTTTTCTGATTCTGTTTTTATGTATGTTTTGGATTTTCTTTATGTTACTATAATTCTGCTGACTTCGACATTTATTCCTTATAATTTGGCTATATAGATAAATATTGCATATTTTATTTTTTGCTCTTTTTTTCTGAATCTGTTTTTATGTATGTTTTGGATTTTCTTTGTTACTATAATTCTGCTGACTTCGAGATTTATTCCTTATAATTTGGCTATATAGATAAATATTGCATATTTTATTTTTTGTTCTTTTTTTCTGATTCTGTTTTTATGTATGTTTTGGATTTTCTTTATGTTACTATAATTCTGCTGACTTCGAGATTTATTCCTAATAATTTGGCTATATAGATAAATATTGCAAATTTTTTTTTGTTCTTTTATATATATGATTCTGTTTTTATGTATGTTTTGGATTTTCTTTATGTTACTATAATTCTGCTGACTTCGAGATTTATTCCTAATAATTTGGCTATATAGATAAATATTGCATATTTTATTTTTTGTTCTTTTATATATGTATATGATTCTGTTTTTATGTATGTTTTGGATTTTCTTTATGTTTCTATAATTCTGCTGACTTCGAGATTTATTCCTAATAATTTGGCTATATAGATAAATATTGCATATTTTATTTTTTTTATTTTTTTCTGATTCTGTTTTTATGTATGTTTTGGATTTTCTTTATGTTACTATAATTCTGCTGACTTCGACATTTATTCCTTATAATTTGGCTATATAGATAAATATTGCATATTTTATTTTTTGCTCTTTTTTTCTGAATCTGTTTTTATGTATGTTTTGGATTTTCTTTGTTACTATAATTCTGCTGACTTCGAGATTTATTCCTTATAATTTGGCTATATAGATAAATATTGCATATTTTATTTTTTGTTCTTTTTTTCTGATTCTGTTTTTATGTATGTTTTGGATTTTCTTTATGTTACTATAATTCTGCTGACTTCGAGATTTATTCCTAATAATTTGGCTATATAGATAAATATTGCAAATTTTTTTTTGTTCTTTTATATATATGATTCTGTTTTTATGTATGTTTTGGATTTTCTTTATGTTACTATAATTCTGCTGACTTCGAGATTTATTCCTAATAATTTGGCTATATAGATAAATATTGCATATTTTATTTTTTGTTCTTTTATATATGTATATGATTCTGTTTTTATGTATGTTTTGGATTTTCTTTATGTTTCTATAATTCTGCTGACTTCGAGATTTATTCCTAATAATTTGGCTATATAGATAAATATTGCATATTTTATTTTTTTTATTTTTTTCTGATTCTGTTTTTATGTATGTTTTGGATTTTCTTTATGTTACTATAATTCTGCTGACTTCGACATTTATTCCTTATAATTTGGCTATATAGATAAATATTGCATATTTTATTTTTTGCTCTTTTTTTCTGAATCTGTTTTTATGTATGTTTTGGATTTTCTTTGTTACTATAATTCTGCTGACTTCGAGATTTATTCCTTATAATTTGGCTATATAGATAAATATTGCATATTTTATTTTTTGTTCTTTTTTTCTGATTCTGTTTTTATGTATGTTTTGGATTTTCTTTATGTTACTATAATTCTGCTGACTTCGAGATTTATTCCTAATAATTTGGCTATATAGATAAATATTGCAAATTTTTTTTTGTTCTTTTATATATATGATTCTGTTTTTATGTATGTTTTGGATTTTCTTTATGTTACTATAATTCTGCTGACTTCGAGATTTATTCCTAATAATTTGGCTATATAGATAAATATTGCATATTTTATTTTTTGTTCTTTTATATATGTATATGATTCTGTTTTTATGTATGTTTTGGATTTTCTTTATGTTTCTATAATTCTGCTGACTTCGAGATTTATTCCTAATAATTTGGCTATATAGATAAATATTGCATATTTTATTTTTTTTATTTTTTTCTGATTCTGTTTTTATGTATGTTTTGGATTTTCTTTATGTTACTATAATTCTGCTGACTTCGACATTTATTCCTTATAATTTGGCTATATAGATAAATATTGCATATTTTATTTTTTGCTCTTTTTTTCTGAATCTGTTTTTATGTATGTTTTGGATTTTCTTTGTTACTATAATTCTGCTGACTTCGAGATTTATTCCTTATAATTTGGCTATATAGATAAATATTGCATATTTTATTTTTTGTTCTTTTTTTCTGATTCTGTTTTTATGTATGTTTTGGATTTTCTTTATGTTACTATAATTCTGCTGACTTCGAGATTTATTCCTAATAATTTGGCTATATAGATAAATATTGCAAATTTTTTTTTGTTCTTTTATATATATGATTCTGTTTTTATGTATGTTTTGGATTTTCTTTATGTTACTATAATTCTGCTGACTTCGAGATTTATTCCTAATAATTTGGCTATATAGATAAATATTGCATATTTTATTTTTTGTTCTTTTATATATGTATATGATTCTGTTTTTATGTATGTTTTGGATTTTCTTTATGTTTCTATAATTCTGCTGACTTCGAGATTTATTCCTAATAATTTGGCTATATAGATAAATATTGCATATTTTATTTTTTTTATTTTTTTTCTGATTCTGTTTTTATGTATGTTTTGGATTTTCTTTATGTTACTATAATTCTGCTGACTTCGACATTTATTCCTTATAATTTGGCTATATAGATAAATATTGCATATTTTATTTTTTGCTCTTTTTTTCTGAATCTGTTTTTATGTATGTTTTGGATTTTCTTTGTTACTATAATTCTGCTGACTTCGAGATTTATTCCTTATAATTTGGCTATATAGATAAATATTGCATATTTTATTTTTTGTTCTTTTTTTCTGATTCTGTTTTTATGTATGTTTTGGATTTTCTTTATGTTACTATAATTCTGCTGACTTCGAGATTTATTCCTAATAATTTGGCTATATAGATAAATATTGCAAATTTTTTTTTGTTCTTTTATATATATGATTCTGTTTTTATGTATGTTTTGGATTTTCTTTATGTTACTATAATTCTGCTGACTTCGAGATTTATTCCTAATAATTTGGCTATATAGATAAATATTGCATATTTTATTTTTTGTTCTTTTATATATGTATATGATTCTGTTTTTATGTATGTTTTGGATTTTCTTTATGTTTCTATAATTCTGCTGACTTCGAGATTTATTCCTAATAATTTGGCTATATAGATAAATATTGCATATTTTATTTTTTTTATTTTTTTCTGATTCTGTTTTTATGTATGTTTTGGATTTTCTTTATGTTACTATAATTCTGCTGACTTCGACATTTATTCCTTATAATTTGGCTATATAGATAAATATTGCATATTTTATTTTTTGTTCTTTTTTTCTGATTCTGTTTTTATGTATGTTTTGGATTTTCTTTGTTACTATAATTCTGCTGACTTCGAGATTTATTCCTTATAATTTGGCTATATAGATAAATATTGCATATTTTATTTTTTGTTCTTTTTTTCTGATTCTGTTTTTATGTATGTTTTGGATTTTCTTTATGTTACTATAATTCTGCTGACTTCGAGATTTATTCCTAATAATTTGGCTATATAGATAAATATTGCATATTTTATTTTTTGTTCTTTTTTTCTGATTCTGTTTTTATGTATGTTTTGGATTTTCTTTGTTACTATAATTCTGCTGACTTCGAGATTTATTCCTTATAATTTGGCTATATAGATAAATATTGCATATTTTATTTTTTGTTCTTTTTTTCTGATTCTGTTTTTATGTATGTTTTGGATTTTCTTTATGTTACTATAATTCTGCTGACTTCGAGATTTATTCCTAATAATTTGGCTATATAGATAAATATTGCATATTTTATTTTTTGTTCTTTTTTTCTGATTCTGTTTTTATGTATGTTTTGGATTTTCTTTATGTTACTATAATTCTGCTGACTTCGAGATTTATTCCTAATAATTTGGCTATATAGATAAATATTGCATATTTTATTTTTTGTTCTTTTTTTCTGATTCTGTTTCTATGTATGTTTTGGTTTTCTTTATGTTACTATAATTCTGCTGACTTCGAGATTTATTCCTAATAATTTGGCTATATAGATAAATATTGCATATTTTATTTTTTGTTCTTTTATATATATGATTCTGTTTTTATGTATGTTTTGGATTTTCTTTATGTTTCTATAATTCTGCTGACTTCAAAATTTATTCCTAATAATTTGGCTATATAGATAAATATTGCATATTTTATTTTTTGTTCTTTTTTCTGATTCTCTTTTTATGTATGTTTTGGATTTTCTTTATGTTACTATAATTCTGCTGACTTCGAGATTTATTCCTAATAATTTGGCTATATAGATAAATATTGCATATTTTATTTTTTGTTCTTTTTTTCTGATTCTGTTTTTATGTATGTTTTGGATTTTCTTTATGTTACTATAATTCTGCTGACTTCGAGATTTATTCCTAATAATTTGGCTATATAGATAAATATTGCATATTTTATTTTTTGTTCTTTTATAAATATGATTCTGTTTTTATGTATGTTTTGGATTTTCTTTATTTTACTATAATTCTGCTGACTTCGAGATTTATTCCTAATAATTTGGCTATATAGATAAATATTGCATATTTTTTTTTTGTTCTTTTTTTCTGATTCTGTTTTTATGTATGTTTTGGATTTTCTTTATGTTACTATAATTCTGCTGACTTCGAGATTTATTCCTAATAATTTGGCTATATAGATAAATATTGCATATTTTATTTTTTGTTCTTTTTTTCTGATTCTGTTTTTATGTATGTTTTGGATTTTCTTTATGTTACTATAATTCTGCTGACTTCGAGATTTATTCCTAATAATTTGGCTATATAGATAAATATGGCATATTTTATTTTTTGTTCTTTTATATATATGATTCTGTTTTTATGTATGTTTTGGATTTTCTTTATGTTTCTATAATTCTGCTGACTTCGAGATTTATTCCTAATAATTTGGCTATATAGATAAATATTGCATATTTTATTTTTTGTTCTTTTATAAATATGATTCTGTTTTTATGTATGTTTTGGATTTTCTTTATTTTACTATAATTCTGCTGACTTCGAGATTTATTCCTAATAATTTGGCTATATAGATAAATATTGCATATTTTATTTTTTGTTCTTTTTTTCTGATTCTGTTTTTATGTATGTTTTGGATTTTCTTTATGTTACTATAATTCTGCTGACTTCGAGATTTATTCCTAATAATTTGGCTATATAGATAAATATTGCATATTTTATTTTTTGTTCTTTTATAAATATGATTCTGTTTTTATGTATGTTTTGGATTTTCTTTATTTTACTATAATTCTGCTGACTTCGAGATTTATTCCTAATAATTTTATGTATGTTTTGGATTTTCTTTATGTTACTATAATTCTGCTGACTTCGAGATTTATTCCTAATAATTTGGCTATATAGATAAATATTGCATATTTTATTTTTTGTTCTTTTTTTCTGATTCTGTTTCTATGTATGTTTTGGTTTTCTTTATGTTACTATAATTCTGCTGACTTCGAGATTTATTCCTAATAATTTGGCTATATAGATAAATATTGCATATTTTATTTTTTGTTCTTTTATATATATGATTCTGTTTTTATGTATGTTTTGGATTTTCTTTATGTTTCTATAATTCTGCTGACTTCGAGATTTATTCCTAATAATTTGGCTATATAGATAAATATTGCATATTTTATTTTTTGTTCTTTTTTCTGATTCTCTTTTTATGTATGTTTTGGATTTTCTTTATGTTTCTATAATTCTGCTGACTTCGAGATTTATTCCTAATAATTTGGCTATATAGATAAATATTGCATATTTTATTTTTTGTTCTTTTTTTCTGATTCTGTTTCTATGTATGTTTTGGTTTTCTTTATGTTACTATAATTCTGCTGACTTCGAGATTTATTCCTAATAATTTGGCTATATAGATAAATATTGCATATTTTATTTTTTGTTCTTTTTTTCTGATTCTGTTTTTATGTATGTTTTGGATTTTCTTTATGTTACTATAATTCTGCTGACTTCGAGATTTATTCCTAATAATTTGGCTATATAGATAAATATTGCATATTTTATTTTTTGTTCTTTTTTTCTGATTCTGTTTCTATGTATGTTTTGGTTTTCTTTATGTTACTATAATTCTGCTGACTTCGAGATTTATTCCTAATAATTTGGCTATATAGATAAATATTGCATATTTTATTTTTTGTTCTTTTATATATATGATTCTGTTTTTATGTATGTTTTGGATTTTCTTTATGTTTCTATAATTCTGCTGACTTCGAGATTTATTCCTAATAATTTGGCTATATAGATAAATATTGCATATTTTATTTTTTGTTCTTTTTTCTGATTCTCTTTTTATGTATGTTTTGGATTTTCTTTATGTTTCTATAATTCTGCTGACTTCGAGATTTATTCCTAATAATTTGGCTATATAGATAAATATTGCATATTTTATTTTTTGTTCTTTTTTTCTGATTCTGTTTTTATGTATGTTTTGGATTTTCTTTATGTTACTATAATTCTGCTGACTTCGAGATTTATTCCTAATAATTTGGCTATATAGATAAATATTGCATATTTTATTTTTTGTTCTTTTTTTCTGATTCTGTTTTTATGTATGTTTTGGATTTTCTTTATGTTACTATAATTCTGCTGACTTCGAGATTTATTCCTAATAATTTGGCTATATAGATAAATATTGCATATTTTATTTTTTGTTCTTTTTTTCTGATTCTGTTTTTATGTATGTTTTGGATTTTCTTTATGTTACTATAATTCTGCTGACTTCGAGATTTATTCCTAATAATTTGGCTATATAGATAAATATTGCATATTTTATTTTTTGTTCTTTTTTTCTGATTCTGTTTTTATGTATGTTTTGGATTTTCTTTATGTTACTATAATTCTGCTGACTTCGAGATTTATTCCTAATAATTTGGCTATATAGATAAATATTGCATATTTTATTTTTTGTTCTTTTTTTCTGATTCTGTTTTTATGTATGTTTTGGATTTTCTTTATGTTACTATAATTCTGCTGACTTCGAGATTTATTCCTAATAATTTGGCTATATAGATAAATATTGCATATTTTATTTTTTGTTCTTTTTTTCTGATTCTGTTTCTATGTATGTTTTGGTTTTCTTTATGTTACTATAATTCTGCTGACTTCGAGATTTATTCCTAATAATTTGGCTATATAGATAAATATTGCATATTTTATTTTTTGTTCTTTTATATATATGATTCTGTTTTTATGTATGTTTTGGATTTTCTTTATGTTTCTATAATTCTGCTGACTTCGAGATTTATTCCTAATAATTTGGCTATATAGATAAATATTGCATATTTTATTTTTTGTTCTTTTATAAATATGATTCTGTTTTTATGTATGTTTTGGATTTTCTTTATGTTTCTATAATTCTGCTGACTTCGAGATTTATTCCTAATAATTTGGCTATATAGATAAATATTGCATATTTTATTTTTTGTTCTTTTTTTCTGATTCTGTTTTTATGTATGTTTTGGATTTTCTTTATGTTACTATAATTCTGCTGACTTCGGGATTTATTCCTAATAATTTGGCTATATAGATAAATATTGCATATTTTATTTTTTGTTCTTTTATATATATGATTCTGTTTTTATGTATGTTTTGGATTTTCTTTATGTTTCTATAATTCTGCTGACTTCGAGATTTATTCCTAATAATTTGGCTATATAGATAAATATTGCATATTTTATTTTTTGTTCTTTTATAAATATGATTCTGTTTTTATGTATGTTTTGGATTTTCTTTATTTTACTATAATTCTGCTGACTTCGAGATTTATTCCTAATAATTTGGCTATATAGATAAATATTGCATATTTTATTTTTTGTTCTTTTTTTCTGATTCTGTTTTTATGTATGTTTTGGATTTTCTTTATGTTACTATAATTCTGCTGACTTCGAGATTTATTCCTAATAATTTGGCTATATAGATAAATATTGCATATTTTATTTTTTGTTCTTTTATAAATATGATTCTGTTTTTATGTATGTTTTGGATTTTCTTTATTTTACTATAATTCTGCTGACTTCGAGATTTATTCCTAATAATTTGGCTATATAGATAAATATTGCATATTTTATTTTTTGTTCTTTTTTTCTGATTCTGTTTTTATGTATGTTTTGGATTTTCTTTATGTTACTATAATTCTGCTGACTTCGAGATTTATTCCTAATAATTTGGCTATATAGATAAATATTGCATATTTTATTTTTTGTTCTTTTTTTCTGATTCTGTTTTTATGTATGTTTTGGATTTTCTTTATGTTACTATAATTCTGCTGACTTCGAGATTTATTCCTAATAATTTGGCTATATAGATAAATATTGCATATTTTATTTTTTGTTCTTTTTTTCTGATTCTGTTTCTATGTATGTTTTGGTTTTCTTTATGTTACTATAATTCTGCTGACTTCGAGATTTATTCCTAATAATTTGGCTATATAGATAAATATTGCATATTTTATTTTTTGTTCTTTTATATATATGATTCTGTTTTTATGTATGTTTTGGATTTTCTTTATGTTTCTATAATTCTGCTGACTTCAAAATTTATTCCTAATAATTTGGCTATATAGATAAATATTGCATATTTTATTTTTTGTTCTTTTTTCTGATTCTCTTTTTATGTATGTTTTGGATTTTCTTTATGTTACTATAATTCTGCTGACTTCGAGATTTATTCCTAATAATTTGGCTATATAGATAAATATTGCATATTTTATTTTTTGTTCTTTTTTTCTGATTCTGTTTTTATGTATGTTTTGGATTTTCTTTATGTTACTATAATTCTGCTGACTTCGAGATTTATTCCTAATAATTTGGCTATATAGATAAATATTGCATATTTTATTTTTTGTTCTTTTATAAATATGATTCTGTTTTTATGTATGTTTTGGATTTTCTTTATTTTACTATAATTCTGCTGACTTCGAGATTTATTCCTAATAATTTGGCTATATAGATAAATATTGCATATTTTATTTTTTGTTCTTTTTTTCTGATTCTGTTTTTATGTATGTTTTGGATTTTCTTTATGTTACTATAATTCTGCTGACTTCGAGATTTATTCCTAATAATTTGGCTATATAGATAAATATTGCATATTTTATTTTTTGTTCTTTTTTTCTGATTCTGTTTTTATGTATGTTTTGGATTTTCTTTATGTTACTATAATTCTGCTGACTTCGAGATTTATTCCTAATAATTTGGCTATATAGATAAATATGGCATATTTTATTTTTTGTTCTTTTATATATATGATTCTGTTTTTATGTATGTTTTGGATTTTCTTTATGTTTCTATAATTCTGCTGACTTCGAGATTTATTCCTAATAATTTGGCTATATAGATAAATATTGCATATTTTATTTTTTGTTCTTTTATAAATATGATTCTGTTTTTATGTATGTTTTGGATTTTCTTTATTTTACTATAATTCTGCTGACTTCGAGATTTATTCCTAATAATTTGGCTATATAGATAAATATTGCATATTTTATTTTTTGTTCTTTTTTTCCGATTCTGTTTTTATGTATGTTTTGGATTTTCTTTATGTTACTATAATTCTGCTGACTTCGAGATTTATTCCTAATAATTTGGCTATATAGATAAATATTGCATATTTTATTTTTTGTTCTTTTATAAATATGATTCTGTTTTTATGTATGTTTTGGATTTTCTTTATTTTACTATAATTCTGCTGACTTCGAGATTTATTCCTAATAATTTGGCTATATAGATAAATATTGCATATTTTATTTTTTGTTCTTTTTTTCTGATTCTGTTTTTATGTATGTTTTGGATTTTCTTTATGTTACTATAATTCTGCTGACTTCGAGATTTATTCCTAATAATTTGGCTATATAGATAAATATTGCATATTTTATTTTTTGTTCTTTTTTTCTGATTCTGTTTCTATGTATGTTTTGGTTTTCTTTATGTTACTATAATTCTGCTGACTTCGAGATTTATTCCTAATAATTTGGCTATATAGATAAATATTGCATATTTTATTTTTTGTTCTTTTATATATATGATTCTGTTTTTATGTATGTTTTGGATTTTCTTTATGTTTCTATAATTCTGCTGACTTCGAGATTTATTCCTAATAATTTGGCTATATAGATAAATATTGCATATTTTATTTTTTGTTCTTTTTTCTGATTCTCTTTTTATGTATGTTTTGGATTTTCTTTATGTTACTATAATTCTGCTGACTTCGAGATTTATTCCTAATAATTTGGCTATATAGATAAATATTGCATATTTTATTTTTTGTTCTTTTTTTCTGATTCTGTTTTTATGTATGTTTTGGATTTTCTTTATGTTACTATAATTCTGCTGACTTCGAGATTTATTCCTAATAATTTGGCTATATAGATAAATATTGCATATTTTATTTTTTGTTCTTTTATAAATATGATTCTGTTTTTATGTATGTTTTGGATTTTCTTTATTTTACTATAATTCTGCTGACTTCGAGATTTATTCCTAATAATTTGGCTATATAGATAAATATTGCATATTTTATTTTTTGTTCTTTTTTTCTGATTCTGTTTTTATGTATGTTTTGGATTTTCTTTATGTTACTATAATTCTGCTGACTTCGGGATTTATTCCTAATAATTTGGCTATATAGATAAATATTGCATATTTTATTTTTTGTTCTTTTTTTCTGATTCTGTTTTTATGTATGTTTTGGATTTTCTTTATGTTACTATAATTCTGCTGACTTCGAGATTTATTCCTAATAATTTGGCTATATAGATAAATATTGCATATTTTATTTTTTGTTCTTTTATAAATATGATTCTGTTTTTATGTATGTTTTGGATTTTCTTTATTTTACTATAATTCTGCTGACTTCGAGATTTATTCCTAATAATTTGGCTATATAGATAAATATTGCATATTTTATTTTTTGTTCTTTTTTTCTGATTCTGTTTTTATGTATGTTTTGGATTTTCTTTATGTTACTATAATTCTGCTGACTTCGGGATTTATTCCTAATAATTTGGCTATATAGATAAATATTGCATATTTTATTTTTTGTTCTTTTTTTCTGATTCTGTTTTTATGTATGTTTTGGATTTTCTTTATGTTACTATAATTCTGCTGACTTCGAGATTTATTCCTAATAATTTGGCTATATAGATAAATATTGCATATTTTATTTTTTGTTCTTTTATAAATATGATTCTGTTTTTATGTATGTTTTGGATTTTCTTTATTTTACTATAATTCTGCTGACTTCGAGATTTATTCCTAATAATTTGGCTATATAGATAAATATTGCATATTTTATTTTTTGTTCTTTTTTTCTGATTCTGTTTTTATGTATGTTTTGGATTTTCTTTATGTTACTATAATTCTGCTGACTTCGGGATTTATTCCTAATAATTTGGCTATATAGATAAATATTGCATATTTTATTTTTTGTTCTTTTTTTCTGATTCTGTTTTTATGTATGTTTTGGATTTTCTTTATGTTACTATAATTCTGCTGACTTCGAGATTTATTCCTAATAATTTGGCTATATAGATAAATATTGCATATTTTATTTTTTGTTCTTTTATAAATATGATTCTGTTTTTATGTATGTTTTGGATTTTCTTTATTTTACTATAATTCTGCTGACTTCGAGATTTATTCCTAATAATTTGGCTATATAGATAAATATTGCATATTTTATTTTTTGTTCTTTTTTTCTGATTCTGTTTTTATGTATGTTTTGGATTTTCTTTATGTTACTATAATTCTGCTGACTTCGGGATTTATTCCTAATAATTTGGCTATATAGATAAATATTGCATATTTTATTTTTTGTTCTTTTTTTCTGATTCTGTTTTTATGTATGTTTTGGATTTTCTTTATGTTACTATAATTCTGCTGACTTCGAGATTTATTCCTAATAATTTGGCTATATAGATAAATATTGCATATTTTATTTTTTGTTCTTTTATAAATATGATTCTGTTTTTATGTATGTTTTGGATTTTCTTTATTTTACTATAATTCTGCTGACTTCGAGATTTATTCCTAATAATTTGGCTATATAGATAAATATTGCATATTTTATTTTTTGTTCTTTTTTTCTGATTCTGTTTTTATGTATGTTTTGGATTTTCTTTATGTTACTATAATTCTGCTGACTTCGGGATTTATTCCTAATAATTTGGCTATATAGATAAATATTGCATATTTTATTTTTTGTTCTTTTTTTCTGATTCTGTTTTTATGTATGTTTTGGATTTTCTTTATGTTACTATAATTCTGCTGACTTCGAGATTTATTCCTAATAATTTGGCTATATAGATAAATATTGCATATTTTATTTTTTGTTCTTTTATAAATATGATTCTGTTTTTATGTATGTTTTGGATTTTCTTTATTTTACTATAATTCTGCTGACTTCGAGATTTATTCCTAATAATTTGGCTATATAGATAAATATTGCATATTTTATTTTTTGTTCTTTTTTTCTGATTCTGTTTTTATGTATGTTTTGGATTTTCTTTATGTTACTATAATTCTGCTGACTTCGGGATTTATTCCTAATAATTTGGCTATATAGATAAATATTGCATATTTTATTTTTTGTTCTTTTTTTCTGATTCTGTTTTTATGTATGTTTTGGATTTTCTTTATGTTACTATAATTCTGCTGACTTCGAGATTTATTCCTAATAATTTGGCTATATAGATAAATATTGCATATTTTATTTTTTGTTCTTTTATAAATATGATTCTGTTTTTATGTATGTTTTGGATTTTCTTTATTTTACTATAATTCTGCTGACTTCGAGATTTATTCCTAATAATTTGGCTATATAGATAAATATTGCATATTTTATTTTTTGTTCTTTTTTTCTGATTCTGTTTTTATGTATGTTTTGGATTTTCTTTATGTTACTATAATTCTGCTGACTTCGGGATTTATTCCTAATAATTTGGCTATATAGATAAATATTGCATATTTTATTTTTTGTTCTTTTTTTCTGATTCTGTTTTTATGTATGTTTTGGATTTTCTTTATGTTACTATAATTCTGCTGACTTCGAGATTTATTCCTAATAATTTGGCTATATAGATAAATATTGCATATTTTATTTTTTGTTCTTTTATAAATATGATTCTGTTTTTATGTATGTTTTGGATTTTCTTTATTTTACTATAATTCTGCTGACTTCGAGATTTATTCCTAATAATTTGGCTATATAGATAAATATTGCATATTTTATTTTTTGTTCTTTTTTTCTGATTCTGTTTTTATGTATGTTTTGGATTTTCTTTATGTTACTATAATTCTGCTGACTTCGGGATTTATTCCTAATAATTTGGCTATATAGATAAATATTGCATATTTTATTTTTTGTTCTTTTTTTCTGATTCTGTTTTTATGTATGTTTTGGATTTTCTTTATGTTACTATAATTCTGCTGACTTCGAGATTTATTCCTAATAATTTGGCTATATAGATAAATATTGCATATTTTATTTTTTGTTCTTTTATAAATATGATTCTGTTTTTATGTATGTTTTGGATTTTCTTTATTTTACTATAATTCTGCTGACTTCGAGATTTATTCCTAATAATTTGGCTATATAGATAAATATTGCATATTTTATTTTTTGTTCTTTTTTTCTGATTCTGTTTTTATGTATGTTTTGGATTTTCTTTATGTTACTATAATTCTGCTGACTTCGGGATTTATTCCTAATAATTTGGCTATATAGATAAATATTGCATATTTTATTTTTTGTTCTTTTTTTCTGATTCTGTTTTTATGTATGTTTTGGATTTTCTTTATGTTACTATAATTCTGCTGACTTCGAGATTTATTCCTAATAATTTGGCTATATAGATAAATATTGCATATTTTATTTTTTGTTCTTTTTTTCTGATTCTGTTTTTATGTATGTTTTGGATTTTCTTTATGTTACTATAATTCTGCTGACTTCGAGATTTATTCCTAATAATTTGGCTATATAGATAAATATGGCATATTTTATTTTTTGTTCTTTTATATATATGATTCTGTTTTTATGTATGTTTTGGATTTTCTTTATGTTTCTATAATTCTGCTGACTTCGAGATTTATTCCTAATAATTTGGCTATATAGATAAATATTGCATATTTTATTTTTTGTTCTTTTATAAATATGATTCTGTTTTTATGTATGTTTTGGATTTTCTTTATTTTACTATAATTCTGCTGACTTCGAGATTTATTCCTAATAATTTGGCTATATAGATAAATATTGCATATTTTATTTTTTGTTCTTTTTTTCTGATTCTGTTTTTATGTATGTTTTGGATTTTCTTTATGTTACTATAATTCTGCTGACTTCAAAATTTATTCCTAATAATTTGGCTATATAGATAAATATTGCATATTTTATTTTTTGTTCTTTTTTTCTGATTCTGTTTCTATGTATGTTTTGGTTTTCTTTATGTTACTATAATTCTGCTGACTTCGAGATTTATTCCTAATAATTTGGCTATATAGATAAATATTGCATATTTTATTTTTTGTTCTTTTATATATATGATTCTGTTTTTATGTATGTTTTGGATTTTCTTTATGTTTCTATAATTCTGCTGACTTCGAGATTTATTCCTAATAATTTGGCTATATAGATAAATATTGCATATTTTATTTTTTGTTCTTTTTTCTGATTCTCTTTTTATGTATGTTTTGGATTTTCTTTATGTTACTATAATTCTGCTGACTTCGAGATTTATTCCTAATAATTTGGCTATATAGATAAATATTGCATATTTTATTTTTTGTTCTTTTTTTCTGATTCTGTTTTTATGTATGTTTTGGATTTTCTTTATGTTACTATAATTCTGCTGACTTCGAGATTTATTCCTAATAATTTGGCTATATAGATAAATATTGCATATTTTATTTTTTGTTCTTTTATAAATATGATTCTGTTTTTATGTATGTTTTGGATTTTCTTTATTTTACTATAATTCTGCTGACTTCGAGATTTATTCCTAATAATTTGGCTATATAGATAAATATTGCATATTTTATTTTTTGTTCTTTTTTTCTGATTCTGTTTTTATGTATGTTTTGGATTTTCTTTATGTTACTATAATTCTGCTGACTTCGAGATTTATTCCTAATAATTTGGCTATATAGATAAATATGGCATATTTTATTTTTTGTTCTTTTTTTCTGATTCTCTTTTTATGTATGTTTTGGATTTTCTTTATTTTACTATAATTCTGCTGACTTCGAGATTTATTCCTAATAATTTGGCTATATAGATAAATATTGCATATTTTATTTTTTGTTCTTTTTTTCTGATTCTGTTTTTATGTATGTTTTGGATTTTCTTTATGTTACTATAATTCTGCTGACTTCGAGATTTATTCCTAATAATTTGGCTATATAGATAAATATGGCATATTTTATTTTTTGTTCTTTTTTTCTGATTCTCTTTTTATGTATGTTTTGGATTTTCTTTATTTTACTATAATTCTGCTGACTTCGAGATTTATTCCTAATAATTTGGCTATATAGATAAATATTGCATATTTTATTTTTTGTTCTTTTTTTCTGATTCTGTTTTTATGTATGTTTTGGATTTTCTTTATGTTACTATAATTCTGCTGACTTCGAGATTTATTCCTAATAATTTGGCTATATAGATAAATATGGCATATTTTATTTTTTGTTCTTTTTTTCTGATTCTCTTTTTATGTATGTTTTGGATTTTCTTTATTTTACTATAATTCTGCTGACTTCGAGATTTATTCCTAATAATTTGGCTATATAGATAAATATTGCATATTTTATTTTTTGTTCTTTTTTTCTGATTCTGTTTTTATGTATGTTTTGGATTTTCTTTATGTTACTATAATTCTGCTGACTTCGAGATTTATTCCTAATAATTTGGCTATATAGATAAATATGGCATATTTTATTTTTTGTTCTTTTTTTCTGATTCTCTTTTTATGTATGTTTTGGATTTTCTTTATTTTACTATAATTCTGCTGACTTCGAGATATATTCCTAATAATTTGGCTATATAGATAAATATTGCATATTTTATTTTTTGTTCTTTTTTTCTGATTCTGTTTTTATGTATGTTTTGGATTTTCTTTATGTTACTATAATTCTGCTGACTTCGAGATTTATTCCTAATAATTTGGCTATATAGATAAATATGGCATATTTTATTTTTTGTTCTTTTTTTCTGATTCTCTTTTTATGTATGTTTTGGATTTTCTTTATTTTACTATAATTCTGCTGACTTCGAGATTTATTCCTAATAATTTGGCTATATAGATAAATATTGCATATTTTATTTTTTGTTCTTTTTTTCTGATTCTGTTTTTATGTATGTTTTGGATTTTCTTTATGTTACTATAATTCTGCTGACTTCGAGATTTATTCCTAATAATTTGGCTATATAGATAAATATGGCATATTTTATTTTTTGTTCTTTTTTTCTGATTCTGTTTCTATGTATGTTTTGGTTTTCTTTATGTTACTATAATTCTGCTGACTTCGAGATTTATTCCTAATAATTTGGCTATATAGATAAATATTGCATATTTTATTTTTTGTTCTTTTATATATATGATTCTGTTTTTATGTATGTTTTGGATTTTCTTTATGTTTCTATAATTCTGCTGACTTCGAGATTTATTCCTAATAATTTGGCTATATAGATAAATATTGCATATTTTATTTTTTGTTCTTTTTTCTGATTCTCTTTTTATGTATGTTTTGGATTTTCTTTATGTTACTATAATTCTGCTGACTTCGAGATTTATTCCTAATAATTTGGCTATATAGATAAATATTGCATATTTTATTTTTTGTTCTTTTTTTCTGATTCTGTTTTTATGTATGTTTTGGATTTTCTTTATGTTACTATAATTCTGCTGACTTCGAGATTTATTCCTAATAATTTGGCTATATAGATAAATATTGCATATTTTATTTTTTGTTCTTTTATAAATATGATTCTGTTTTTATGTATGTTTTGGATTTTCTTTATTTTACTATAATTCTGCTGACTTCGAGATTTATTCCTAATAATTTGGCTATATAGATAAATATTGCATATTTTATTTTTTGTTCTTTTTTTCTGATTCTGTTTTTATGTATGTTTTGGATTTTCTTTATGTTACTATAATTCTGCTGACTTCGAGATTTATTCCTAATAATTTGGCTATATAGATAAATATTGCATATTTTATTTTTTGTTCTTTTATAAATATGATTCTGTTTTTATGTATGTTTTGGATTTTCTTTATTTTACTATAATTCTGCTGACTTCGAGATTTATTCCTAATAATTTGGCTATATAGATAAATATTGCATATTTTATTTTTTGTTCTTTTTTTCTGATTCTGTTTTTATGTATGTTTTGGATTTTCTTTATGTTACTATAATTCTGCTGACTTCGAGATTTATTCCTAATAATTTGGCTATATAGATAAATATGGCATATTTTATTTTTTGTTCTTTTATATATATGATTCTGTTTTTATGTATGTTTTGGATTTTCTTTATGTTTCTATAATTCTGCTGACTTCGAGATTTATTCCTAATAATTTGGCTATATAGATAAATATTGCATATTTTATTTTTTGTTCTTTTATAAATATGATTCTGTTTTTATGTATGTTTTGGATTTTCTTTATTTTACTATAATTCTGCTGACTTCGAGATTTATTCCTAATAATTTGGCTATATAGATAAATATTGCATATTTTATTTTTTGTTCTTTTTTTCTGATTCTGTTTTTATGTATGTTTTGGATTTTCTTTATGTTACTATAATTCTGCTGACTTCGAGATTTATTCCTAATAATTTGGCTATATAGATAAATATTGCATATTTTATTTTTTGTTCTTTTATAAATATGATTCTGTTTTTATGTATGTTTTGGATTTTCTTTATTTTACTATAATTCTGCTGACTTCGAGATTTATTCCTAATAATTTGGCTATATAGATAAATATTGCATATTTTATTTTTTGTTCTTTTTTTCTGATTCTGTTTTTATGTATGTTTTGGATTTTCTTTATGTTACTATAATTCTGCTGACTTCGAGATTTATTCCTAATAATTTGGCTATATAGATAAATATGGCATATTTTATTTTTTGTTCTTTTATATATATGATTCTGTTTTTATGTATGTTTTGGATTTTCTTTATGTTTCTATAATTCTGCTGACTTCGAGATTTATTCCTAATAATTTGGCTATATAGATAAATATTGCATATTTTATTTTTTGTTCTTTTTTTCTGATTCTGTTTTTATGTATGTTTTGGATTTTCTTTATGTTACTATAATTCTGCTGACTTCGAGATTTATTCCTAATAATTTGGCTATATAGATAAATATTGCATATTTTATTTTTTGTTCTTTTTTTCTGATTCTGTTTTTATGTATGTTTTGGATTTTCTTTATGTTACTATAATTCTGCTGACTTCGAGATTTATTCCTAATAATTTGGCTATATAGATAAATATTGCATATTTTATTTTTTGTTCTTTTATAAATATGATTCTGTTTTTATGTATGTTTTGGATTTTCTTTATTTTACTATAATTCTGCTGACTTCGAGATTTATTCCTAATAATTTGGCTATATAGATAAATATTGCATATTTTATTTTTTGTTCTTTTTTTCTGATTCTGTTTTTATGTATGTTTTGGATTTTCTTTATGTTACTATAATTCTGCTGACTTCGAGATTTATTCCTAATAATTTGGCTATATAGATAAATATGGCATATTTCATTTTTTGTTCTTTTATATATATGATTCTGTTTTTATGTATGTTTTGGATTTTCTTTATGTTTCTATAATTCTGCTGACTTCGAGATTTATTCCTAATAATTTGGCTATATAGATAAATATTGCATATTTTATTTTTTGTTCTTTTATAAATATGATTCTGTTTTTATGTATGTTTTGGATTTTCTTTATTTTACTATAATTCTGCTGACTTCGAGATTTATTCCTAATAATTTGGCTATATAGATAAATATTGCATATTTTATTTTTTGTTCTTTTTTTCTGATTCTGTTTTTATGTATGTTTTGGATTTTCTTTATGTTACTATAATTCTGCTGACTTCGAGATTTATTCCTAATAATTTGGCTATATAGATAAATATTGCATATTTTATTTTTTGTTCTTTTATAAATATGATTCTGTTTTTATGTATGTTTTGGATTTTCTTTATTTTACTATAATTCTGCTGACTTCGAGATTTATTCCTAATAATTTGGCTATATAGATAAATATTGCATATTTTATTTTTTGTTCTTTTTTTCTGATTCTGTTTTTATGTATGTTTTGGATTTTCTTTATGTTTCTATAATTCTGCTGTCTTCGAGATTTATTCCTAATAATTTGGCTATATAGATAAATATTGAATATTTTATTTTTTGTTCTTTTTTTCTGATTCTGTTTTTATGTATGTTTTGGATTTTCTTTATGTTACTATAATTCTGCTGACTTCGAGATTTATTCCTAATAATTTGGCTATATAGATAAATATTGCATATTTTATTTTTTGTTCTTTTATAAATATGATTCTGTTTTTATGTATGTTTTGGATTTTCTTTATTTTACTATAATTCTGCTGACTTCGAGATTTATTCCTAATAATTTGGCTATATAGATAAATATTGCATATTTTATTTTTTGTTCTTTTTTTCTGATTCTGTTTTTATGTATGTTTTGGATTTTCTTTATGTTACTATAATTCTGCTGACTTCGAGATTTATTCCTAATAATTTGGCTATATAGATAAATATTGCATATTTTATTTTTTGTTCTTTTTTTCTGATTCTGTTTTTATGTATGTTTTGGATTTTCTTTATGTTACTATAATTCTGCTGACTTCGAGATTTATTCCTAATAATTTGGCTATATAGATAAATATGGCATATTTTATTTTTTGTTCTTTTATATATATGATTCTGTTTTTATGTATGTTTTGGATTTTCTTTATGTTTCTATAATTCTGCTGACTTCGAGATTTATTCCTAATAATTTGGCTATATAGATAAATATTGCATATTTTATTTTTTGTTCTTTTATAAATATGATTCTGTTTTTATGTATGTTTTGGATTTTCTTTATTTTACTATAATTCTGCTGACTTCGAGATTTATTCCTAATAATTTGGCTATATAGATAAATATTGCATATTTTATTTTTTGTTCTTTTTTTCTGATTCTGTTTTTATGTATGTTTTGGATTTTCTTTATGTTACTATAATTCTGATGACTTCGAGATTTATTCCTAATAATTTGGCTATATAGATAAATATTGCATATTTTATTTTTTGTTCTTTTATAAATATGATTCTGTTTTTATGTATGTTTTGGATTTTCTTTATTTTACTATAATTCTGCTGACTTCGAGATTTATTCCTAATAATTTGGCTATATAGATAAATATTGCATATTTTATTTTTTGTTCTTTTTTTCTGATTCTGGTTTTATGTATGTTTTGGATTTTCTTTATGTTACTATAATTCTGCTGACTTCGAGATTTATTCCTAATAATTTGGTTATATAGATAAATATTGCATATTTTATTTTTTGTTCTTTTTTTCTGATTCTGTTTCTATGTATGTTTTGGTTTTCTTTATGTTACTATAATTCTGCTGACTTCGAGATTTATTCCTAATAATTTGGCTATATAGATAAATATTGCATATTTTATTTTTTGTTCTTTTATATATATGATTCTGTTTTTATGTATGTTTTGGATTTTCTTTATGTTTCTATAATTCTGCTGACTTCGAGATTTATTCCTAATAATTTGGCTATATAGATAAATATTGCATATTTTATTTTTTGTTCTTTTTTCTGATTCTCTTTTTATGTATGTTTCGGATTTTCTTTATGTTACTATAATTCTGCTGACTTCGAGATTTATTCCTAATAATTTGGCTATATAGATAAATATTGCATATTTTATTTTTTGTTCTTTTTTTCTGATTCTGTTTTTATGTATGTTTTGGATTTTCTTTATGTTACTATAATTCTGCTGACTTCGAGATTTATTCCTAATAATTTGGCTATATAGATAAATATTGCATATTTTATTTTTTGTTCTTTTATAAATATGATTCTGTTTTTATGTATGTTTTGGATTTTCTTTATTTTACTATAATTCTGCTGACTTCGAGATTTATTCCTAATAATTTGGCTATATAGATAAATATTGCATATTTTATTTTTTGTTCTTTTTTTCTGATTCTGTTTTTATGTATGTTTTGGATTTTCTTTATGTTACTATAATTCTGCTGACTTCGAGATTTATTCCTAATAATTTGGCTATATAGATAAATATTGCATATTTTATTTTTTGTTCTTTTTTTCTGATTCTGTTTTTATGTATGTTTTGGATTTTCTTTATGTTACTATAATTCTGCTGACTTCGAGATTTATTCCTAATAATTTGGCTATATAGATAAATATGGCATATTTTATTTTTTGTTCTTTTATATATATGATTCTGTTTTTATGTATGTTTTGGATTTTCTTTATGTTTCTATAATTCTGCTGACTTCGAGATTTATTCCTAATAATTTGGCTATATAGATAAATATTGCATATTTTATTTTTTGTTCTTTTATAAATATGATTCTGTTTTTATGTATGTTTTGGATTTTCTTTATTTTACTATAATTCTGCTGACTTCGAGATTTATTCCTAATAATTTGGCTATATAGATAAATATTGCATATTTTATTTTTTGTTCTTTTTTTCTGATTCTGTTTTTATGTATGTTTTGGATTTTCTTTATGTTACTATAATTCTGCTGACTTCGAGATTTATTCCTAATAATTTGGCTATATAGATAAATATTGCATATTTTATTTTTTGTTCTTTTATAAATATGATTCTGTTTTTATGTATGTTTTGGATTTTCTTTATTTTACTATAATTCTGCTGACTTCGAGATTTATTCCTAATAATTTGGCTATATAGATAAATATTGCATATTTTATTTTTTGTTCTTTTTTTCTGATTCTGTTTTTATGTATGTTTTGGATTTTCTTTATGTTACTATAATTCTGCTGACTTCGAGATTTATTCCTAATAATTTGGCTATATAGATAAATATGGCATATTTTATTTTTTGTTCTTTTATATATATGATTCTGTTTTTATGTATGTTTTGGATTTTCTTTATGTTTCTATAATTCTGCTGACTTCGAGATTTATTCCTAATAATTTGGCTATATAGATAAATATTGCATATTTTATTTTTTGTTCTTTTATAAATATGATTCTGTTTTTATGTATGTTTTGGATTTTCTTTATTTTACTATAATTCTGCTGACTTCGAGATTTATTCCTAATAATTTGGCTATATAGATAAATATTGCATATTTTATTTTTTGTTCTTTTTTTCTGATTCTGTTTTTATGTATGTTTTGGATTTTCTTTATGTTACTATAATTCTGCTGACTTCGAGATTTATTCCTAATAATTTGGCTATATAGATAAATATTGCATATTTTATTTTTTGTTCTTTTATAAATATGATTCTGTTTTTATGTATGTTTTGGATTTTCTTTATTTTACTATAATTCTGCTGACTTCGAGATTTATTCCTAATAATTTGGCTATATAGATAAATATTGCATATTTTATTTTTTGTTCTTTTTTTCTGATTCTGTTTTTATGTATGTTTTGGATTTTCTTTATGTTTCTATAATTCTGCTGTCTTCGAGATTTATTCCTAATAATTTGGCTATATAGATAAATATTGCATATTTTATTTTTTGTTCTTTTTTTCTGATTCTGTTTTTATGTATGTTTTGGATTTTCTTTATGTTACTATAATTCTGCTGACTTCGAGATTTATTCCTAATAATTTGGCTATATAGATAAATATTGCATATTTTATTTTTTGTTCTTTTATAAATATGATTCTGTTTTTATGTATGTTTTGGATTTTCTTTATTTTACTATAATTCTGCTGACTTCGAGATTTATTCCTAATAATTTGGATATATAGAGAAATATTGCATATTTTATTTTTTGTTCTTTTTTTCTGATTCTGTTTTTATGTATGTTTTGGATTTTCTTTATGTTACTATAATTCTGCTGACTTCGAGATTTATTCCTAATAATTTGGCTATATAGATAAATATTGCATATTTTATTTTTTGTTCTTTTATAAATATGATTCTGTTTTTATGTATGTTTTGGATTTTCTTTATTTTACTATAATTCTGCTGACTTCGAGATTTATTCCTAATAATTTGGCTATATAGATAAATATTGCATATTTTATTTTTTGTTCTTTTTTTCTGATTCTGTTTTTATGTATGTTTTGGATTTTCTTTATGTTTCTATAATTCTGCTGTCTTCGAGATTTATTCCTAATAATTTGGCTATATAGATAAATATTGCATATTTTATTTTTTGTTCTTTTATAAATATGATTCTGTTTTTATGTATGTTTTGGATTTTCTTTATTTTACTATAATTCTGCTGACTTCGAGATTTATTCCTAATAATTTGGCTATATAGATAAATATTGCATATTTTATTTTTTGTTCTTTTTTTCTGATTCTGTTTTTATGTATGTTTTGGATTTTCTTTATGTTACTATAATTCTGCTGACTTCGAGATTTATTCCTTATAATTTGGCTATATAGATAAATATTGCATATTTTATTTTTTGTTCTTTTTTTCTGATTCTGTTTTTATGTATGTTTTGGATTTTCTTTATGTTTCTATAATTCTGCTGTCTTCGAGATTTATTCCTAATAATTTGGCTATATAGATAAATATTGCATATTTTATTTTTTGTTCTTTTATAAATATGATTCTGTTTTTATGTATGTTTTGGATTTTCTTTATTTTACTATAATTCTGCCGACTTCGAGATTTATTCCTAATAATTTGGCTATATAGATAAATATTGCATATTTTATTTTTTGTTCTTTAATATATATGATTCTGTTTTTATGTATGTTTTGGATTTTCTTTATGTTTCTATAATTCTGCTGACTTCGAGATTTATTCCTAATAATTTGGCTATATAGATAAATATTGCATATTTTATTTTTTGTTCTTTTATAAATATGATTCTGTTTTTATGTATGTTTTGGATTTTCTTTATTTTACTATAATTCTGCTGACTTCGAGATTTATTCCTAATAATTTGGCTATATAGATAAATATTGCATATTTTATTTTTTGTTCTTTGATATATATGATTCTGTTTTTATGTATGTTTTGGATTTTCTTTATGTTTCTATAATTCTGCTGACTTCGAGATTTATTCCTAATAATTTGGCTATATAGATAAATATTGCATATTTTATTTTTTGTTCTTTTATAAATATGATTCTGTTTTTATGTATGTTTTGGATTTTCTTTATTTTACTATAATTCTGCTGACTTCGAGATTTATTCCTAATAATTTGGCTATATAGATAAATATTGCATATTTTATTTTTTGTTCTTTTTTTCTGATTCTGTTTTTATGTATGTTTTGGATTTTCTTTATGTTTCTATAATTCTGCTGTTTTCGAGATTTATTCCTAATAATTTGGCTATATAGATAAATATTGCATATTTTATTTTTTGTTCTTTTATAAATATGATTCTGTTTTTATGTATGTTTTGGATTTTCTTTATTTTACTATAATTCTGCTGACTTCGAGATTTATTCCTAATAATTTGGCTATATAGATAAATATTGCATATTTTATTTTTTGTTCTTTTATAAATATGATTCTGTTTTTATGTATGTTTTGGATTTTCTTTATTTTACTATAATTCTGCTGACTTCGAGATTTATTCCTAATAATTTGGCTATATAGATAAATATTGCATATTTTATTTTTTGTTCTTTTATAAATATGATTCTGTTTTTATGTATGTTTTGGATTTTCTTTATTTTACTATAATGCTGCTGACTTCGAGATTTATTCCTAATAATTTGGCTATATAGATAAATATTGCATATTTTATTTTTTGTTCTTTTATAAATATGATTCTGTTTTTATGTATGTTTTGGATTTTCTTTATTTTACTATAATTCTGCTGACTTCGAGATTTATTCCTAATAATTTGGCTATATAGATAAATATTGCATATTTTATTTTTTGTTCTTTTATAAATATGATTCTGTTTTTATGTATGTTTTGGATTTTCTTTATTTTACTATAATTCTGCTGACTTCGAGATTTATTCCTAATAATTTGGCTATATAGATAAATATTGCATATTTTATTTTTTGTTCTTTTATAAATATGATTCTGTTTTTATGTATGTTTTGGATTTTCTTTATTTTACTATAATTCTGCTGACTTCGAGATTTATTCCTAATAATTTGGCTATATAGATAAATATTGCATATTTTATTTTTTGTTCTTTTATAAATATGATTCTGTTTTTATGTATGTTTTGGATTTTCTTTATTTTACTATAATGCTGCTGACTTCGAGATTTATTCCTAATAATTTGGCTATATAGATAAATATTGCATATTTTATTTTTTGTTCTTTTATAAATATGATTCTGTTTTTATGTATGTTTTGGATTTTCTTTATTTTACTATAATTCTGCTGACTTCGAGATTTATTCCTAATAATTTGGCTATATAGATAAATATTGCATATTTTATTTTTTGTTCTTTTATAAATATGATTCTGTTTTTATGTATGTTTTGGATTTTCTTTATTTTACTATAATGCTGCTGACTTCGAGATTTATTCCTAATAATTTGGCTATATAGATAAAATATTGCATATTTTATTTTTTGTTCTTTTATAAATATGATTCTGTTTTTATGTATGTTTTGGATTTTCTTTATTTTACTATAATTCTGCTGACTTCGAGATTTATTCCTAATAATTTGGCTATATAGATAAATATTGCATATTTTATTTTTTGTTCTTTTATAAATATGATTCTGTTTTTATGTATGTTTTGGATTTTCTTTATTTTACTATAATTCTGCTGACTTCGAGATTTATTCCTAATAATTTGGCTATATAGATAAATATTGCATATTTTATTTTTTGTTCTTTTATAAATATGATTCTGTTTTTATGTATGTTTTGGATTTTCTTTATTTTACTATAATTCTGCTGACTTCGAGATTTATTCCTAATAATTTGGCTATATAGATAAATATTGCATATTTTATTTTTTGTTCTTTTATAAATATGATTCTGTTTTTATGTATGTTTTGGATTTTCTTTATTTTACTATAATTCTGCTGACTTCGAGATTTATTCCTAATAATTTGGCTATATAGATAAATATTGCATATTTTATTTTTTGTTCTTTTATAAATATGATTCTGTTTTTATGTATGTTTTGGATTTTCTTTATTTTACTATAATTCTGCTGACTTCGAGATTTATTCCTAATAATTTGGCTATATAGATAAATATTGCATATTTTATTTTTTGTTCTTTTATAAATATGATTCTGTTTTTATGTATGTTTTGGATTTTCTTTATTTTACTATAATTCTGCTGACTTCGAGATTTATTCCTAATAATTTGGCTATATAGATAAATATTGCATATTTTATTTTTTGTTCTTTTATAAATATGATTCTGTTTTTATGTATGTTTTGGATTTTCTTTATTTTACTATAATTCTGCTGACTTCGAGATTTATTCCTAATAATTTGGCTATATAGATAAATATTGCATATTTTATTTTTTGTTCTTTTATAAATATGATTCTGTTTTTATGTATGTTTTGGATTTTCTTTATTTTACTATAATTCTGCTGACTTCGAGATTTATTCCTAATAATTTGGCTATATAGATAAATATTGCATATTTTATTTTTTGTTCTTTTATAAATATGATTCTGTTTTTATGTATGTTTTGGATTTTCTTTATTTTACTATAATGCTGCTGACTTCGAGATTTATTCCTAATAATTTGGCTATATAGATAAATATTGCATATTTTATTTTTTGTTCTTTTATAAATATGATTCTGTTTTTATGTATGTTTTGGATTTTCTTTATTTTACTATAATTCTGCTGACTTCGAGATTTATTCCTAATAATTTGGCTATATAGATAAATATTGCATATTTTATTTTTTGTTCTTTTATAAATATGATTCTGTTTTTATGTATGTTTTGGATTTTCTTTATTTTACTATAATTCTGCTGACTTCGAGATTTATTCCTAATAATTTGGCTATATAGATAAATATTGCATATTTTATTTTTTGTTCTTTTATAAATATGATTCTGTTTTTATGTATGTTTTGGATTTTCTTTATTTTACTATAATTCTGCTGACTTCGAGATTTATTCCTAATAATTTGGCTATATAGATAAATATTGCATATTTATTTTTTGTTCTTTTATAAATATGATTCTGTTTTTATGTATGTTTTGGATTTTCTTTATTTTACTATAATTCTGCTGACTTCGAGATTTATTCCTAATAATTTGGCTATATAGATAAATATTGCATATTTTATTTTTTGTTCTTTTATAAATATGATTCTGTTTTTATGTATGTTTTGGATTTTCTTTATTTTACTATAATTCTGCTGACTTCGAGATTTATTCCTAATAATTTGGCTATATAGATAAATATTGCATATTTTATTTTTTGTTCTTTTATAAATATGATTCTGTTTTTATGTATGTTTTGGATTTTCTTTATTTTACTATAATTCTGCTGACTTCGAGATTTATTCCTAATAATTTGGCTATATAGATAAATATTGCATATTTTATTTTTTGTTCTTTTATAAATATGATTCTGTTTTTATGTATGTTTTGGATTTTCTTTATTTTACTATAATTCTGCTGACTTCGAGATTTATTCCTAATAATTTGGCTATATAGATAAATATTGCATATTTTATTTTTTGTTCTTTT
>OY101441.1:74543711-74616293 GCA_956483585.1 Gymnocheta viridis
TTACTATAATTCTGCTGACTTCGAGATTTATTCCTAATAATTTGGCTATATAGATAAATATTGCATATTTTATTTTTTGTTCTTTTTATCTGATTCTGTTTTTATGTATGTTTTGGATTTTCTTTATGTTACTATAATTCTGCTGACTTCGAGATTTATTCCTAATAATTTGGCTATATAGATAAATATTGCATATTTTATTTTTTGTTCTTTTATAATATGATTCTGTTTTTATGTATGTTTTGGATTTTCTTTATTTTACTATAATTCTGCTGACTTCGAGATTTATTCCTAATAATTTGGCTATATAGATAAATATTGCATATTTTATTTTTTGTTCTTTTTAATATGATTCTGTTTTTATGTATGTTTTGGATTTTCTTTATTTTACTATAATTCTGCTGACTTCGAGATTTATTCCTAATAATTTGGCTATATAGATAAATATTGCATATTTTATTTTTTGTTCTTTTTTTCTGATTCTGTTTTTATGTATGTTTTGGATTTTCTTTATGTTACTATAATTCTGCTGACTTCGAGATTTATTCCTAATAATTTGGCTATATAGATAAATATTGCATATTTTATTTTTTGTTCTTTTATAAATATGATTCTGTTTTTATGTATGTTTTGGATTTTCTTTATTTTACTATAATTCTGCTGACTTCGAGATTTATTCCTAATAATTTTGGCTATATAGATAAATATTGCATATTTTATTTTTTGTTCTTTTTTTCTGATTCTGTTTTTATGTATGTTTTGGATTTTCTTTATGTTACTATAATTCTGCTGACTTCGAGATTTATTCCTAATAATTTGGCTATATAGATAAATATTGCATATTTTATTTTTTGTTCTTTTATAAATATGATTCTGTTTTTATGTATGTTTTGGATTTTCTTTATTTTACTATAATTCTGCTGACTTCGAGATTTATTCCTAATAATTTGGCTATATAGATAAATATTGCATATTTTATTTTTTGTTCTTTTTTTTCTGATTCTGTTTTTATGTATGTTTTGGATTTTCTTTATGTTACTATAATTCTGCTGACTTCGAGATTTATTCCTAATAATTTGGCTATATAGATAAATATTGCATATTTTATTTTTTGTTCTTTTATAATATGATTCTGTTTTTATGTATGTTTTGGATTTTCTTTATTTTACTATAATTCTGCTGACTTCGAGATTTATTCCTAATAATTTGGCTATATAGATAAATATTGCATATTTTATTTTTTGTTCTTTTTTTCTGATTCTGTTTTTATGTATGTTTTGGATTTTCTTTATGTTACTATAATTCTGCTGACTTCGAGATTTATTCCTAATAATTTGGCTATACAGATAAATATTGCATATTTTATTTTTTGTTCTTTTTTTCTGATTCTGTTTTTATGTATGTTTTGGATTTTCTTTATGTTACTATAATTCTGCTGACTTCGAGATTTATTCCTAATAATTTGGCTATATAGATAAATATTGCATATTTTATTTTTTGTTCTTTTATATATATGATTCTGTTTTTATGTATGTTTTGGATTTTCTTTATGTTTCTATAATTCTGCTGACTTCGAGATTTATTCCTAATAATTTGGCTATATAGATAAATATTGCATATTTTATTTTTTGTTCTTTTTTTCTGATTATGTTTTTATGTATGTTTTGGATTTTCTTTATGTTACTATAATTCTGCTGACTTCGAGATTTATTCCTAATAATTTGGCTATATAGATAAATATTGCATATTTTATTTTTTGTTCTTTTTTTCTGATATTGTTTTTATGTATGTTTTGGATTTTCTTTATGTTACTATAATTCTGCTGACTTCGAGATTTATTCCTAATAATTTGGCTATATAGATAAATATTGAATATTTTATTTTTTGTTCTTTTTTTCTGATTCTGTTTTTATGTATGTTTTGGATTTTCTTTATGTTACTATAATTCTGCTGACTTCGAGATTTATTCCTAATAATTTGGCTATATAGATAAATATTGCATATTTTATTTTTTGTTCTTTTTTTCTGATTCTGTTTTTATGTATGTTTTGGATTTTCTTTATGTTACTATAATTCTGCTGACTTCGAGATTTATTCCTTATAATTTGGCTATATAGATAAATATTGCATATTTTATTTTTTGTTCTTTTATAAATATGATTCTGTTTTTATGTATGTTTTGGATTTTCTTTATTTTACTATAATTCTGCTGACTTCGAGATTTATTCCTAATAATTTGGCTATATAGATAAATATTGCATATTTTATTTTTTGTTCTTTTTTTCTGATTCTGTTTTTATGTATGTTTTGGATTTTCTTTATGTTACTATAATTCTGCTGACTTCGAGATTTATTCCTAATAATTTGGCTATATAGATAAATATTGAATATTTTATTTTTTGTTCTTTTTTTCTGATTCTGTTTTTATGTATGTTTTGGATTTTCTTTATGTTACTATAATTCTGCTGACTTCGAGTTTTATTCCTAATAATTTGGCTATATAGATAAATATTGCATATTTTATTTTTTGTTCTTTTTTTCTGATTCTGTTTTTATGTATGTTTTGGATTTTCTTTATGTTACTATAATTCTGCTGACTTCGAGATTTATTCCTAATAATTTGGCTATATAGATAAATATTGCATATTTTATTTTTTGTTCTTTTATAAATATGATTCTGTTTTTATGTATGTTTTGGATTTTCTTTATTTTACTATAATTCTGCTGACTTCGAGATTTATTCCTAATAATTTGGCTATATAGATAAATATTGCATATTTTATTTTTTGTTCTTTTTTTCTGATTCTGTTTTTATGTATGTTTTGGATTTTCTTTATGTTACTATAATTCTGCTGACTTCGAGATTTATTCCTAATAATTTGGCTATATAGATAAATATTGCATATTTTATTTTTTGTTCTTTTATAAATATGATTCTGTTTTTATGTATGTTTTGGATTTTCTTTATTTTACTATAATTCTGCTGACTTCGAGATTTATTCCTAATAATTTGGCTATATAGATAAATATTGCATATTTTATTTTTTGTTCTTTTTTTCTGATTCTGTTTTTATATATGTTTTGGATTTTCTTTATGTTACTATAATTCTGCTGACTTCGAGATTTATTCCTAATAATTTGGCTATATAGATAAATATTGCATATTTTATTTTTTGTTCTTTTATAAATATGATTCTGTTTTTATGTATGTTTTGGATTTTCTTTATTTTACTATAATTCTGCTGACTTCGAGATTTATTCCTAATAATTTGGCTATATAGATAAATATTGCATATTTTATTTTTTGTTCTTTTTTTCTGATTCTGTTTTTATGTATGTTTTGGATTTTCTTTATGTTACTATAATTCTGCTGACTTCGAGATTTATTCCTAATAATTTGGCTATATAGATAAATATTGCATATTTTATTTTTTGTTCTTTTATAAATATGATTCTGTTTTTATGTATGTTTTGGATTTTCTTTATTTTACTATAATTCTGCTGACTTCGAGATTTATTCCTAATAATTTGGCTATATAGATAAATATTGCATATTTTATTTTTTGTTCTTTTTTTCTGATTCTGTTTTTATGTATGTTTTGGATTTTCTTTATGTTACTATAATTCTGCTGACTTCGAGATTTATTCCTAATAATTTGGCTATATAGATAAATATTGCATATTTTATTTTTTGTTCTTTTATAAATATGATTCTGTTTTTATGTATGTTTTGGATTTTCTTTATTTTACTATAATTCTGCTGACTTCGAGATTTATTCCTAATAATTTGGCTATATAGATAAATATTGCATATTTTATTTTTTGTTCTTTTTTTCTGATTCTGTTTTTATGTATGTTTTGGATTTTCTTTATGTTACTATAATTCTGCTGACTTCGAGATTTATTCCTAATAATTTGGCTATATAGATAAATATTGCATATTTTATTTTTTGTTCTTTTATAAATATGATTCTGTTTTTATGTATGTTTTGGATTTTCTTTATTTTACTATAATTCTGCTGACTTCGAGATTTATTCCTAATAATTTGGCTATATAGATAAATATTGCATATTTTATTTTTTGTTCTTTTTTTCTGATTCTGTTTTTATGTATGTTTTGGATTTTCTTTATGTTACTATAATTCTGCTGACTTCGAGATTTATTCCTAATAATTTGGCTATATAGATAAATATGGCATATTTTATTTTTTGTTCTTTTATATATATGATTCTGTTTTTATGTATGTTTTGGATTTTCTTTATGTTTCTATAATTCTGCTGACTTCGAGATTTATTCCTAATAATTTGGCTATATAGATAAATATTGCATATTTTATTTTTTGTTATTTTTTTCTGATTATGTTTTTATGTATGTTTTGGATTTTCTTTATGTTACTATAATTCTGCTGACTTCGAGATTTATTCCTAATAATTTGGCTATATAGATAAATATTGCATATTTTATTTTTTGTTCTTTTTTTCTGATATTGTTTTTATGTATGTTTTGGATTTTCTTTATGTTACTATAATTCTGCTGACTTCGAGATTTATTCCTAATAATTTGGCTATATAGATAAATATTGAATATTTTATTTTTTGTTCTTTTTTTCTGATTCTGTTTTTATGTATGTTTTGGATTTTCTTTATGTTACTATAATTCTGCTGACTTCGAGATTTATTCCTAATAATTTGGCTATATAGATAAATATTGCATATTTTATTTTTTGTTCTTTTTTTCTGATTCTGTTTTTATGTATGTTTTGGATTTTCTTTATGTTACTATAATTCTGCTGACTTCGAGATTTATTCCTAATAATTTGGCTATATAGATAAATATTGCATATTTTATTTTTTGTTCTTTTATAAATATGATTCTGTTTTTATGTATGTTTTGGATTTTCTTTATGTTACTATAATTCTGCTGACTTCGAGATTTATTCCTGATAATTTGGCTATATAGATAAATATTGCATATTTTTTTTGTTCTTTTTTTCTGATTCTGTTTTTATGTATGTTTTGGATTTTCTTTATGTTACTATAATTCTGCTGACTTCGAGATTTATTCCTAATAATTTGGCTATATAGATAAATATTGCATATTTTATTTTTTGTTCTTTTTTTCTGATTCTGTTTTTATGTATGTTTTGGATTTTCTTTATGTTACTATAATTCTGCTGACTTCGAGATTTATTCCTAATAATTTGGCTATATAGATAAATATTGCATATTTTATTTTTTGTTCTTTTGTATATATGATTCTGTTTTTATGTATGTTTTGGATTTTCTTTATGTTTCTATAATTCTGCTGACTTCGAGATTTATTCCTAATAATTTGGCTATATAGATAAATATTGCATATTTTATTTTTTGTTCTTTTTTTCTGATTCTGTTTTTATGTATGTTTTGGATTTTCTTTGTTACTATAATTCTGCTGACTTCGAGATTTATTCCTTATAATTTGGCTATATAGATAAATATTGCATATTTTATTTTTTGTTCTTTTTTTCTGATTCTGTTTCTATGTATGTTTTGGTTTTCTTTATGTTACTATAATTCTGCTGACTTCGAGATTTATTCCTAATAATTTGGCTATATAGATAAATATTGCATATTTTATTTTTTGTTCTTTTATATATATGATTCTGTTTTTATGTATGTTTTGGATTTTCTTTATGTTTCTATAATTCTGCTGACTTCGAGATTTATTCCTTATAATTTGGCTATATAGATAAATATTGCATATTTTATTTTTTGTTCTTTTTTTCTGATTCTGTTTCTATGTATGTTTTGGTTTTCTTTATGTTACTATAATTCTGCTGACTTCGAGATTTATTCCTAATAATTTGGCTATATAGATAAATATTGCATATTTTATTTTTTGTTCTTTTATATATATGATTCTGTTTTTATGTATGTTTTGGATTTTCTTTATGTTTCTATAATTCTGCTGACTTCGAGATTTATTCCTTATAATTTGGCTATATAGATAAATATTGCATATTTTATTTTTTGTTCTTTTTTTCTGATTCTGTTTCTATGTATGTTTTGGTTTTCTTTATGTTACTATAATTCTGCTGACTTCGAGATTTATTCCTAATAATTTGGCTATATAGATAAATATTGCATATTTTATTTTTTGTTCTTTTATATATATGATTCTGTTTTTATGTATGTTTTGGATTTTCTTTATGTTTCTATAATTCTGCTGACTTCGAGATTTATTCCTAATAATTTGGCTATATAGATAAATATTGCATATTTTATTTTTTGTTCTTTTTTTCTGATTCTGTTTTTATGTATGTTTTGGATTTTCTTTATGTTACTATAATTCTGCTGACTTCGAGATTTATTCCTAATAATTTGGCTATATAGATAAATATGGCATATTTTATTTTTTGTTCTTTTATATATATGATTCTGTTTTTATGTATGTTTTGGATTTTCTTTATGTTTCTATAATTCTGCTGACTTCGAGATTTATTCCTAATAATTTGGCTATATAGATAAATATTGCATATTTTATTTTTTGTTCTTTTTTTCTGATTCTGTTTTTATGTATGTTTTGGATTTTCTTTATGTTACTATAATTCTGCAGACTTCGAGATTTATTCCTTATAATTTGGCTATATAGATAAATATTGCATATTTTATTTTTTGTTCTTTTTTTCTGATTCTGTTTTTATGTATGTTTTGGATTTTCTTTATGTTACTATAATTCTGCTGACTTCGAGATTTATTCCTTATAATTTGGCTATATAGATAAATATTGCATATTTTATTTTTTGTTCTTTTTTTCTGATTCTGTTTTTATGTATGTTTTGGATTTTCTTTATGTTACTATAATTCTGCTGACTTCGAGATTTATTCCTTATAATTTGGCTATATAGATAAATATTGCATATTTTATTTTTTGTTCTTTTTTTCTGATTCTGTTTTTATGTATGTTTTGGATTTTCTTTATGTTACTATAATTCTGCTGACTTCGAGATTTATTCCTTATAATTTGGCTATATAGATAAATATTGCATATTTTATTTTTTGTTCTTTTTTTTCTGATTCTGTTTTTATGTATGTTTTGGATTTTCTTTATGTTACTATAATTCTGCTGACTTCTAGATTTATTCCTTATAATTTGGCTATATAGATAAATATTGCCTATTTTATTTTTTGTTCTTTTTTTCTGATTCTGTTTTTATGTATGTTTTGGATTTTCTTTATGTTACTATAATTCTGCTGACTTCGAGATTTATTCCTTATAATTTGGCTATATAGATAAATATTGCATATTTTATTTTTTGTTCTTTTTTTCTGATTCTGTTTTTATGTATGTTTTGGATTTTCTTTATGTTACTATAATTCTGCTGACTTCGAGATTTATTCCTTATAATTTGGCTACTATAATTCTGCTGACTTCGAGATTTATTCCTTATAATTTGGCTATATAGATAAATATTGCATATTTTATTTTTTGTTCTTTTTTTCTGATTCTGTTTTTATGTATGTTTTGGATTTTCTTTATGTTACTATAATTCTGCTGACTTCGAGATTTATTCCTTATAATTTGGCTATATAGATAAATATTGCATATTTTATTTTTAGTTCTTTTTTTCTGATTCTGTTTTTATGTATGTTTTGGATTTTCTTTATGTTACTATAATTCTGCTGACTTCGAGATTTATTCCTTATAATTTGGTTATATAGATAAATATTACATATTTTATTTTTTGTTCTTTTATATATTTGATTCTGTTTTTATATATGTTTTGGATTTTTCTTTATGTTTTAATAATTCTGCTGACTTCGAGATTTATTCCTTATAATTTGGCTATATAGATAAATATTGCATATTTTATTTTTTGTTATTTTTTTCTGATTCTGTTTTTATGTATGTTTTGGATTTTCTTTATGTTACTATAATTCTGCTGACTTCGAGATTTATTCCTTATAATTTGGTTATATAGATAAATATTACATATTTTATTTTTTGTTCTTTTATATATTTGATTCTGTTTTTATATATGTTTTGGGTTTTTATTTATGTTTTAATAATTCTGCTGACTTCGAGATTTATTCCTTATAATTTGGTTATATAGATAAATATTACATATTTTATTTTTTGTTCTTTTATATATTTGATTCTGTTTTTATATATGTTTTGGATTTTTCTTTATGTTTTAATAATTCTGCTGACTTCGAGATTTATTCCTTATAATTTGGCTATATAGATAAATATTGCATATTTTATTTTTTGTTATTTTTTTCTGATTCTGTTTTTATGTATGTTTTGGATTTTCTTTATGTTACTATAATTCTGCTGACTTCGAGATTTATTCCTTATAATTTGGCTATATAGATAAATATTGCATATTTTATTTTTTGTTCTTTTATATATTTGATTCTGTTTTTATATATGTTTTGGATTTTTCTTTATGCTTTAATAATTCTGCTGACTTCGAGATTTATTCCTTATAATTTGGTTATATAGATAAATATTACATATTTTATTTTTTGTTCTTTTATATATATGATTCTGTTTTTATGTATGTTTTGGATTTTCTTTATGTTTCTATAATTCTGCTGACTTCGAGATTTATTCCTAATAATTTGGCTATATAGATAAATATTGCATATTTTATTTTTTGTTCTTTTTTTCTGATTCTGTTTTTATGTATGTTTTAGATTTTCTTTATGTTACTATAATTCTGCTGACTTCGAGATTTATTCCTTATAATTTGGCTATATAGATAAATATTGCATATTTTATTTTTTGTTCTTTTTTTTTTGATTCTGTTTTTATGTATGTTTTGGATTTTCTTTATGTTACTATAATTCTGCTGACTTCGAGATTTATTCCTTATAATTTGGCTATATAGATAAATATTGCATATTTTATTTTTTGTTCTTTTTTTCTGATTCTGTTTTTATGTATGTTTTGGATTTTCTTTATGTTACTATAATTCTGCTGACTTCGAGATTTATTCCTTATAATTTGGCTATATAGATAAATATTGCATATTTTATTTTTTGTTCTTTTTTTTTTGATTCTGTTTTTATGTATGTTTTGGATTTTCTTTATGTTACTATAATTCTGCTGACTTCGAGATTTATTCCTTATAATTTGGCTATATAGATAAATATTGCATATTTTATTTTTTGTTCTTTTTTTTTTGATTCTGTTTTTATGTATGTTTTGGATTTTCTTTATGTTACTATAATTCTGCTGACTTCGAGATTTATTCCTTATAATTTGGCTATATAGATAAATATTGCATATTTTATTTTTTGTTCTTTTTTTTTTGATTCTGTTTTTATGTATGTTTTGGATTTTCTTTATGTTACTATAATTCTGCTGACTTCGAGATTTATTCCTTATAATTTGGCTATATAGATAAATATTGCATATTTTATTTTTTGTTCTTTTTTTTTGATTCTGTTTTTATGTATGTTTTGGATTTTCTTTATGTTACTATAATTCTGCTGACTTCGAGATTTATTCCTTATAATTTGGCTATATAGATAAATATTGCATATTTTATTTTTTGTTCTTTTTTTTTTGATTCTGTTTTTATGTATGTTTTGGATTTTCTTTATGTTACTATAATTCTGCTGACTTCGAGATTTATTCCTTATAATTTGGCTATATAGATAAATATTGCATATTTTATTTTTTGTTCTTTTTTTTTTGATTCTGTTTTTATGTATGTTTTGGATTTTCTTTATGTTACTATAATTCTGCTGACTTCGAGATTTATTCCTTATAATTTGGCTATATAGATAAATATTGCATATTTTATTTTTTGTTCTTTTTTTTTGATTCTGTTTTTATGTATGTTTTGGATTTTCTTTATGTTACTATAATTCTGCTGACTTCGAGATTTATTCCTTATAATTTGGCTATATAGATAAATATTGCATATTTTATTTTTTGTTCTTTTTTTCTGATTCTGTTTTTATGTATGTTTTGGATTTTCTTTATGTTACTATAATTCTGCTGACTTCGAGATTTATTCCTTATAATTTGGCTATATAGATAAATATTGCATATTTTATTTTTTGTTCTTTTTTTTTGATTCTGTTTTTATGTATGTTTTGGATTTTCTTTATGTTACTATAATTCTGCTGACTTCGAGATTTATTCCTTATAATTTGGCTATATAGATAAATATTGCATATTTTATTTTTTGTTCTTTTTTTCTGATTCTGTTTTTATGTATGTTTTGGATTTTCTTTATGTTACTATAATTCTGCTGACTTCGAGATTTATTCCTTATAATTTGGCTATATAGATAAATATTGCATATTTTATTTTTTGTTCTTTTTTTCTGATTCTGTTTTTATGTATGTTTTGGATTTTCTTTATGTTACTATAATTCTGCTGACTTCGAGATTTATTCCTTATAATTTGGCTATATAGATAAATATTGCATATTTTATTTTTTGTTCTTTTTTTCTGATTCTGTTTTTATGTATGTTTTGGATTTTCTTTATGTTACTATAATTCTGCTGACTTCGAGATTTATTCCTTATAATTTGGCTATATAGATAAATATTGCATATTTTATTTTTTGTTCTTTTTTTCTGATTCTGTTTTTATGTATGTTTTGGATTTTCTTTATGTTACTATAATTCTGCTGACTTCGAGATTTATTCCTTATAATTTGGCTATATAGATAAATATTGCATATTTTATTTTTTGTTCTTTTATAATTTGGCTATATAGATAAATATTGCATATTTTGTTTTTTGTTCTTTTTTTCTGATTCTGTTTTTATGTATGTTTTGGATTTTCTTTATGTTACTATAATTCTGCTGACTTCGAGATTTATTCCTTATAATTTGGCTATATAGATAAATATTGCATATTTTATTTTTTGTTCTTTTTTTCTGATTCTGTTTTTATGTATGTTTTGGATTTTCTTTATGTTACTATAATTCTGCTGACTTCGAGATTTATTCCTTATAATTTGGCTATATAGATAAATATTGCATATTTTATTTTTTGTTCTTTTTTTCTGATTCTGTTTTTATGTATGTTTTGGATTTTCTTTATGTTACTATAATTCTGCTGACTTCGAGATTTATTCCTTATAATTTGGCTATATAGATAAATATTGCATATTTTATTTTTTGTTCTTTTTTTCTGATTCTGTTTTTATGTATGTTTTGGATTTTCTTTATCTTACTATAATTCTGCTGACTTCGAGATTTATTCCTTATAATTTGGCTATATAGATAAATATTGCATATTTTATTTTTTGTTCTTTTTTTCTGATTCTGTTTTTATGTATGTTTTGGATTTTCTTTATGTTACTATAATTCTGCTGACTTCGAGATTTATTCCTTATAATTTGGCTATATAGATAAATATTGCATATTTTATTTTTTGTTCTTTTTTTCTGATTCTGTTTTTATGTATGTTTTGGATTTTCTTTATGTTACTATAATTCTGCTGACTTCGAGATTTATTCCTTATAATTTGGCTATATAGATAAATATTGCATATTTTATTTTTTGTTCTTTTTTTCTGATTCTGTTTTTATGTATGTTTTGGATTTTCTTTATGTTACTATAATTCTGCTGACTTCGAGATTTATTCTTTATAATTTGGCTATACAGTAATGCCTCGATTTACGTCGTCTCGATTTACGTTGTTTCGATTTGCGTCGTCAAATATTTTGTTCCTTTCAACTTCGATTTGCGTCGCCATTCGATTTACGTCGTCTCAGTTTGTATGACTTATGTATGTATGAAATACCACGGAATTCCATGTATGTAGGGGAATCCCAGTTTTTAATTTAAACGTTTAAAAATTTTGTGTGTGCAACAACAACTAAAGTATTGCCTCTCATGGACAGGCCGTGTGTGTTTGGCAGCGCGTCGTGTGTGTTACTTTTTCAATCTGTTTTTGATCGTCGGGCGCAACGTAGTAAATATGAGCTCAAAAAATAAAACTAATAAAGTAACATCTCAAATAAAAAAGAAAAGAAATGTAATTTCGTTAAAAACTAAAATAGATATTATTCGCCGTTATAACAATGGGGAAAAGGCTTTTATTATTGCCAGTACGATGGATCTTCCACCAACCACAGTTCGAACAATAATAAAAAATTCAGCTGAAATCCGTGAAAGTGCAACATCGGCTAGAGCTGGTTCTGTTGAAACCACCACAAAAAAAAGGCCAGTACTGATGGAAAAAATGGAAAATGCACTAATACTGTGGATAAAAGACTTAAGTGAAAAAAATATTCCATTAACTACCTTAATTATCCAAAGAAAAGCGATAAGTTTGTTTAACGATCTAAAATCTGACTCTGTGAATTCCGATTTTTGTTTTAACGCCAGCGGAGGATGGCTACATAAATTTAAAAAAAGAGCACAACTTCACAACATAAAAGTTGTCGGAGAATCTGCAAGTGCAGATAGTGATGCAGCTAAAAGTTTTCCGCAAATATTAAAAAAAATAATTGATGATGGTGAATACACCCCTCAGCAAGTTTTCAATGCCGACGAGACCGGACTTTTCTGAAAACGTATGCCGAGGAGAACATTTATATCAAAAGAGGAAAAATTAGCAGCAGGGCCAAAGGTTTCGAAGGATAGATTTACGCTTTTGCTCGGTGGTAATGCTGCAGGAGACTTGAAGCTTAAGCCCTTGTTAATATATAAATCCGAAACTCCAAGAGCTATGAAAAACGTTTGCAAGCAAAATCTTCCTGTAATTTGGATGTCTAACAAAAAAGCTTGGATGACTTCTAAACTCTTTGACGATTGGTTTAAGACACATTTTTGTCCTGAAGTTAAGAAATATTGCGAAAGGAATAATATGTCTTATAAAGCATTGCTTTTAATGGATAATGCTCCGGGCCACACCATCAGTTTGAATAACATGAATGACAATATTAAAATTGTATTTTTACCTCCCAATACCACGTCTCTTATTCAACCTATGGACCAGGGAGTTATTGCAGCATTCAAAAAATATTATTTACGACGAAGTTTTAACGACCTCATTGATGCAATCGACAAACAATCAGACCAAAATGATAAAAATAACGATGTTGTCAGACAATTTTGGAAAAAATATGATGTCATGCAAGCAGTGAATGTTTTAAAACCGAAATTTTTTAATATTGAATTGTTGATTTTTTGTTGATATGTTTACTTTAGATATTATTTAATTTTTTTAACTGAATTTTATATTTGTTTTAAAATTCTTATACGAATTAAATGTTTATAACAAATATTCTATGTACAATAAAAGACTGAATTACTTGTAATTTTTAAGTTTTTTTTTTATGAAATTAAGTGAACGTTAACGTATGACCAATATCAAATTCGATTTACGTCGTTTCGATTAACGTCGTTAATTTCCGGAACCAATCACGACGTAAATCGAGGCATTACTGTATAGATAAATATTGCATATTTTATTTTTTGTTCTTTTATATATTTGATTCTGTTTTTATATATGTTTTGGATTTTTCTTTATGCTTTAATAATTCTGCTGACTTCGAGATTTATTCCTTATAATTTGGTTATATAGATAAATATTACATATTTTATTTTTTGTTCTTTTATATATTTGATTCTGTTTTTATATATGTTTTGGATTTTTCTTTATGTTTTAATAATTCTGCTGACTTCGAGATTTATTCCTTATAATTTGGCTATATAGATAAATATTGCATATTTTATTTTTTGTTATTTTTTTCTGATTCTGTTTTTATGTATGTTTTGGATTTTCTTTATGTTTCTATAATTCTGCTGACTTCGAGATTTATTCCTAATAATAAATATTGCATATTTTATTTTTTTTTTCTTTTATATATTTGATTCTGTTTTTATATATGTTTTGGATTTTTCTTTATGTTTTAATAATTCTGCTGACTTCGAGACTTATTCCTTATAATTTGGTTATATAGATAAATATTGCATATTTTATTTTTTGTTATTTTTTTCTGATTCTGTTTTTATGTATGTTTTGGATTTTCTTTATGTTTCTATAATTCTGCTGACTTCGAGTTTTTTCCTTATAATTTGGCTATATAGATAAATATTACATATTTTATTTTTTGTTCTTTTTTATATATGATTCTGTTTTTATGTATGTTTTGGATTTTCTTTATGTTTCTATAATTCTGCTGACTTCGATATTTATTCCTTATAATTTGGCTGAATATTGCATATTTTATTTTTTGTTCTTTTTTCTGATTCTGTTTTTATGTATGTTTTGGATTTTCTTTATGTTACTATAGTTCTGCTGACTTCGAGATTTATTCCTAATATTTGGCTAAATATTGCATATTTTATTTTTTGTTCTTTTTTCTGATTCTGTTTTTATGTATGTTTTGGATTTTCTTTATGTTACTATAATTCTGCTGACTTCGAGTTTTTGCCTTATAATTTGGCTATATAGATAAATATTGCATATTTTATTTTTTGTTCTTTTATATATATGATTCTGTTTTTATGTATGTTTTGGATTTTCTTTATGTTTCTATAATTCTGCTGACTTCGAGATTTATTCCTAATAATAAATATTGCATATTTTATTTTTTTTTCTTTTATATATTTGATTCTGTTTTTATATATGTTTTGGATTTTTCTTTATGCTTTAATAATTCTGCTGACTTCGAGATTTATTCCTTATAACTTGGCTATATAGATAAATATTGCATATTTTATTTTTTTGTTCTTTTATATATTTGATTCTGTTTTTATAAATGATTTGGATTTTTCTTTATGTTTTAATAATTCTGCTGTCTTCGAGACTTATTCCTTATAATTTGGCTATATAGATAAATATTGCATATATTATTTTTTTGTTCTTTTATATATTTGATTCTGTTTTTATATATGTTTTGGATTTTTCTTTATGTTTTAATAATTCTGATGACTTCGAGACTTATTCCTTATAATTTGGCTATATAGATAAATAATGCATATTTTATTTTTTGTTCTTTTATATATTTGATTCTGTTTTTATATATGTTTTGGATTTTTCTTTATGCTTTAATAATTCTGCTGACTTCGATATTTATTCCTTATAATTTGGCTAAATATTGCATATTTTATTTTTTGTTCTTTTTTCTGATTCTGTTTTTATGTATGTTTTGGATTTTCTTTATGTTACTATAATTCTGCTGACTTCGAGATTTATTCCTAATAATAAATATTGCATATTTTATTTTTTTTTCTTTTATATATGTATTTGATTCTGTTTTTATATATGTTTTGGATTTTTCTTTATGCTTTAATAATTCTGCTGACTTCGATATTTATTCCTTATAATTTGGCTAAATATTGCATATTTTATTTTTTGTTCTTTTTTCTGATTCTGTTTTTATGTATGTTTTGGATTTTCTTTATGTTTCTATAATTCTGCTGACTTCGAGATTTATTCCTAATAATAAATATTGCATATTTTATTTTTTTTCTTTTATATATTTGATTCTGTTTTTATATATGTTTTGGATTTTTCTTTATGCTTTAATAATTCTGCTGACTTCGATATTTATTCCTTATAATTTGGCTAAATATTGCATATTTTATTTTTTGTTCTTTTTTCTGATTCTGTTTTTATGTATGTTTTGGATTTTCTTTATGTTTCTATAATTCTGCTGACTTCGAGATTTATTCCTAATAATAAATATTGCATATTTTATTTTTTTTTCTTTTATATATTTGATTCTGTTTTTATATATGTTTTGGATTTTTCTTTATACTTTAATAATTCTGCTGACTTCGAGATTTATTCCTTATAATTTGGCTAAATATTGCATATTTTATTTTTTGTTCTTTTTTCTGATTCTGTTTTTATGTATGTTTTGGATTTTCTTTATGTTACTATAATTCTGCTGACTTCGAGTTTTTTCCTTATAATTTGGCTATATAGATAAATATTGCATATTTTATTTTTTGTTCTTTTATATATATGATTCTGTTTTTATGTATGTTTTGGATTTTCTTTATGTTTCTATAATTCTGCTGACTTCGAGATTTATTCCTAATAATAAATATTGCATATTTTATTTTTTTTTTCTTTTATATATTTGATTCTGTTTTTATATATGTTTTGGATTTTTCTTTATGCTTTAATAATTCTGCTGACTTCGATATTTATTCCTTATAATTTGGCTAAATATTGCATATTTTATTTTTTGTTCTTTTTTCTGATTCTGTTTTTATGTATGTTTTGGATTTTCTTTATGTTACTATAATTCTGCTGACTTCGAGTTTTTTCCTTATAATTTGGCTATATAGATAAATATTGCATATTTTATTTTTTGTTCTTTTATATATATGATTCTGTTTTTATGTATGTTTTGGATTTTCTTTATGTTTCTATAATTCTGCTGACTTCGAGATTTATTCCTAATAATAAATATTGCATATTTTATTTTTTTTTCTTTTATATATTTGATTCTGTTTTTATATATGTTTTGGATTTTTCTTTATGCTTTAATAATTCTGCTGACTTCGATATTTATTCCTTATAATTTGGCTAAATATTGCATATTTTATTTTTTGTTCTTTTTTCTGATTCTGTTTTTATGTATGTTTTGGATTTTCTTTATGTTACTATAATTCTGCTGACTTCGAGTTTTTTCCTTATAATTTGGCTATATAGATAAATATTGCATATTTTATTTTTTGTTCTTTTATATATATGATTCTGTTTTTATGTATGTTTTGGATTTTCTTTATGTTTCTATAATTCTGCTGACTTCGAGATTTATTCCTAATAATAAATATTGCATATTTTATTTTTTTTTCTTTTATATATTTGATTCTGTTTTTATATATGTTTTGGATTTTTCTTTATGCTTTAATAATTCTGCTGACTTCGATATTTATTCCTTATAATTTGGCTAAATATTGCATATTTTATTTTTTTTTCTTTTTTCTGATTCTGTTTTTATGTATGTTTTGGATTTTCTTTATGTTACTATAATTCTGCTGACTTCGAGTTTTTTCCTTATAATTTGGCTATATAGATAAATATTGCATATTTTATTTTTTGTTCTTTTATATATATGATTCTGTTTTTATGTATGTTTTGGATTTTCTTTATGTTTCTATAATTCTGCTGACTTCGAGATTTATTCCTAATAATAAATATTGCATATTTTATTTTTTTTTTCTTTTATATATTTGATTCTGTTTTTATATATGTTTTGGATTTTTCTTTATGCTTTAATAATTCTGCTGACTTCGAGATTTATTCCTTATAACTTAGATAAATATTGCATATTTTATTTTTTTGTTCTTTTATATATTTGATTCTGTTTTTATATATGTTTTGGATTTTTCTTTATGTTTTAATAATTCTGCTGTCTTCGAGACTTATTCCTTATAATTTGGCTATATAGATAAATATTGCATATTTTATTTTTTTGTTCTTTTATATATTTGATTCTGTTTTTATATATGTTTTGGATTTTTCTTTATGTTTTAATAATTCTGATGACTTCGAGACTTATTCCTTATAATTTGGCTATATAGATAAATAATGCATATTTTATTTTTTGTTCTTTTATATATTTGATTCTGTTTTTATATATGTTTTGGATTTTTCTTTATACTTTAATAATTCTGCTGACTTCGAGATTTATTCCTTATAATTTGGCTAAATATTGCATATTTTATTTTTTGTTCTTTTTTCTGATTCTGTTTTTATGTATGTTTTGGATTTTCTTTATGTTACTATAATTCTGCTGACTTCGAGTTTTTTCCTTATAATTTGGCTATATAGATAAATATTGCATATTTTATTTTATGTTCTTTTATATATTTGATTCTGTTTTTATATATGTTTTGGATTTTTCTTTATGCTTTAATAATTCTGCTGACTTCGAGACTTATTCCTTATAACTTGGCTATATAGATAAATATTGCATATTTTATTTTTTTGTTCTTTTATATATTTGATTCTGTTTTTATATATGTTTTGGATTTTTCTTTATGTTTTAATAATTCTGCTGACTTCGAGATTTATTCCTTATAATTTGGCTATATAGATAAATAATGCATATTTTATTTTTTGTTCTTTTATATATATGATTCTGTTTTTATATATGTTTTGGATTTTTCTTTATGCTTTAATAATTCTGCTGACTTCGAGATTTATTCCTTATAATTTGGCTATATAGATAAATATTGCATATTTTATTTTTTGTTTTTTTTTTATATTTGATTCTGTTTTTATATCTGTTTTGGATTTTTCTTTATGCTTTAATAATTCTGCTGACTTCGAGACTTATTCCTTATAACTTGGCTATATAGATAAATATTGCATATTTTATTTTTTTGTTCTTTTATATATTTGATTCTGTTTTTATATATGTTTTGGATTTTTCTTTATGTTTTAATAATTCTGCTGTCTTCGAGACTTATTCCTTATAATTTGGCTATATAGATAAATATTGCATATTTTATTTTTTTGTTCTTTTATATATTTGATTCTGTTTTTATATATGTTTTGGATTTTTCTTTATGTTTTAATAATTCTGCTGTCTTCGAGACTTATTCCTTATAATTTGGCTATATAGATAAATATTGCATATTTTATTTTTTTGTTCTTTTATATATTTGATTCTGTTTTTATATATGTTTTGGATTTTTCTTTATGTTTTAATAATTCTGATGACTTCGAGACTTATTCCTTATAATTTGGCTATATAGATAAATAATGCATATTTTATTTTTTGTTCTTTTATATATTTGATTCTGTTTTTATATATGTTTTGGATTTTTCTTTATACTTTAATAATTCTGCTGACTTCGAGATTTATTCCTTATAATTTAGCTATATAGATAAATATTGCATATTTTATTTTTTGTTCTTTTATATATTTGATTCTGTTTTTATATCTGTTTTGGATTTTTCTTTATGCTTTAATAATTCTGCTGACTTCGAGATTTATTCCTTATAATTTGGCTATATAGATAAATATTGCATATTTTATTTTTTGTTCTTTTTTATATTTGATTCTGTTTTTATATCTGTTTTGGATTTTTTTTAAGCTTTAATAATTCTGCTGACTTCGAGACTTATTCCTTATAACTTGGCTATATAGATAAATATTGCATATTTTATTTTTTTGTTCTTTTATATATTTGATTCTGTTTTTATATATGTTTTGGATTTTTCTTTATGTTTTAATAATTCTGATGACTTCGAGACTTATTCCTTATAATTTGGCTATATAGATAAATAATGCATATTTTATTTTTTGTTCTTTTATATATTTGATTCTGTTTTTATATATGTTTTGGATTTTTCTTTATACTTTAATAATTCTGCTGACTTCGAGATTTATTCCTTATAATTTAGCTATATAGATAAATATTGCATATTTTATTTTTTGTTCTTTTATATATTTGATTCTGTTTTTATATCTGTTTTGGATTTTTCTTTATGCTTTAATAATTCTGCTGACTTCGAGATTTATTCCTTATAATTTGGCTATATAGATAAATATTGCATATTTTATTTTTTGTTCTTTTTTATATTTGATTCTGTTTTTATATCTGTTTTGGATTTTTTTTAAGCTTTAATAATTCTGCTGACTTCGAGACTTATTCCTTATAACTTGGCTATATAGATAAATATTGCATATTTTATTTTTTTGTTCTTTTATATATTTGATTCTGTTTTTATATATGTTTTGGATTTTTCTTTATACTTTAATAATTCTGCTGACTTCGAGATTTATTCCTTATAATTTAGCTATATAGATAAATATTGCATATTTTATTTTTTGTTCTTTTATATATTTGATTCTGTTTTTATATCTGTTTTGGATTTTTCTTTATGCTTTAATAATTCTGCTGACTTCGAGATTTATTCCTTATAATTTGGCTATATAGATAAATAATGCATATTTTATTTTTTGTTCTTTTATATATTTGATTCTGTTTTTATATATGTTTTGGATTTTTCTTTATACTTTAATAATTCTGCTGACTTCGAGATTTATTCCTTATAATTTGGCTATATAGATAAATATTGCATATTTTATTTTTTGTTCTTTTTTATATTTGATTCTGTTTTTATATCTGTTTTGGATTTTTCTTTATGCTTTAATAATTCTGCTGACTTCGAGACTTATTCCTTATAACTTGGCTATATAGATAAATATTGCATATTTTATTTTTTTGTTCTTTTATATATTTGATTCTGTTTTTATATATGTTTTGGATTTTTCTTTATGTTTTAATAATTCTGCTGTCTTCGAGACTTATTCCTTATAATTTGGCTATATAGATAAATATTGCATATTTTATTTTTTTGTTCTTTTATATATTTGATTCTGTTTTTATATATGTTTTGGATTTTTCTTTATGTTTTAATAATTCTGCTGTCTTCGAGACTTATTCCTTATAATTTGGCTATATAGATAAATATTGCATATTTTATTTTTTTGTTCTTTTATATATTTGATTCTGTTTTTATATATGTTTTGGATTTTTCTTTATGTTTTAATAATTCTGATGACTTCGAGACTTATTCCTTATAATTTGGCTATATAGATAAATAATGCATATTTTATTTTTTGTTCTTTTATATATTTGATTCTGTTTTTATATATGTTTTGGATTTTTCTTTATACTTTAATAATTCTGCTGACTTCGAGATTTATTCCTTATAATTTAGCTATATAGATAAATATTGCATATTTTATTTTTTGTTCTTTTATATATTTGATTCTGTTTTTATATCTGTTTTGGATTTTTCTTTATGCTTTAATAATTCTGCTGACTTCGAGATTTATTCCTTATAATTTGGCTATATAGATAAATAATGCATATTTTATTTTTTGTTCTTTTATATATTTGATTCTGTTTTTATATATGTTTTGGATTTTTCTTTATACTTTAATAATTCTGCTGACTTCGAGATTTATTCCTTATAATTTGGCTATATAGATAAATAATGCATATTTTATTTTTTGTTCTTTTATATATATGATTCTGTTTTTATATATGTTTTGGATTTTTCTTTATGCTTTAATAATTCTGCTGACTTCGAGATTTATTCCTTATAATTTGGCTATATAGATAAATATTGCATATTTTATTTTTTGTTCTTTTTTATATTTGATTCTGTTTTTATATCTGTTTTGGATTTTTCTTTATGTTTTAATAATTCTGCTGACTTCGAGACTTATTCCTTATAATTTGGTTATATAAATAAATATTGCTATTATATTTTTTTGTTCTTTTATATATATGATTCTGTTTTTATGTATGTTTTGGATTTGCTTTATGTTTCTATAATTTTGCTGACTTCGAGATTTATTCCTTATAATTTGGCTATATAGATAAATATTGCGTTTTTTATTTTTTGTTCTTTTATATATTTGAGTCTGTTTTTATACCCTTCACCCACAAATTTGGAAAGGGGATATATATATGCAGGTTTGTCAATCCGTATGTAATTTCTTCATTATTCATATAAGACCCCATAAAGTATATATATTCTGGATCCTTATAGATAGAGAAGTCGAATGAGCGATGACCGTCTGTCCGTCTGCAGTCTTCTACATTTTGGTGTATTTAAAATTAAGGCCAAAAAACAACATAGAGACATAAATTTTATACCATTCTCTTGGAATTTTTCATAAAATTGTTCGGTTTGAAAATAACAAAACTCGGCCCAATAATTAATGAGATATAGCCAAAACTTTTTTGGTATATTTCCTATTCTGTTGTTTTTTTACGGCCCCAACTGTCATATGGTCAATTTTATGAAGCAGATCTCTTGTTTGGAGTTCTACAAAGGTTTAGACTGAAAATAATTGAAGTCGGTCCATTAACGACTAAAATATGAGCAAAAAAATGGTATTCGAAATAATTTTACTTTTTAAAATTTTTTGAAAAAGGTGCATTGGGATTCAATCCAACTGAGCAGTTGTATTTTTCATAGTAGTTTACGCGTTTAAGAACATAATTTTATTTATTATAAAATATTAAAACTTCAAATTGATGGAAATTGGTGTGGTTGTTGTAAATTGGCCCTTTTTTTGTCACACATACATCCATACTGAAATGCGTACATGGGCATATGCTCAAATTGTGTGTATATATGTGCATATTTAAACAATCAAAAATCAAAGATTTGTTGTTTAGTTTTTGTTTGTTTCTTTAAACTTATTTTTTTAAGTTTATTAGTATAATATTATGCGTGCATATTACAGTATTTTGTATCGCTTATATTTCTTTTCGTATATAAATAACCATAATTATTTTTTATATTATTTATATTAAAGAAATGTAATGGATCGTCAAGATACTATGTTCGAGTAAATATACAAAATCAATGAAATTGAATTTTAGTTTTGTTTTAAAAATGTATTAATTTTTCATTTTTTATGACTATTTGTGATTTCAGAAGAAAGGTAAAATTTATGCTTATATCCTGTTTTATGCTTGTGTAATTTTAATTATTTTCTATATTCAGGTGCAGAGCGTATTTGTATTTGTACAATGTGATAAAAAATCTTTTTACAATTAAAATGTTGTTTGGATACTTAGTAACACATAACAAAGCAGAAAAATCTCTTCCCGGCTAGAATTTGATAAGAAATGTTTCTTTCATTCTGTAACATCAGTGAGTTAATCTTCAAAAGCACTTCAATTAATTGACTTTTCTATAAAATAAAAACAAAGTTTGATGTAAGAATTTAATTTGATATCAAGCTCCAAAATATAATTAGCAAAGAAACTAAAAAATTGAAAACCCCGCGAAAATAGCGCATATTCTAAAAATTGCAACTGCAATATTGGAAATTATTTCCAAAATTTATTTAAAAAAAATCATATAATTGGCAATCGGCAGCCAAAAATCTTGAAAAAAAACTCTAAAATTACAAAAATTCTTAAAAATATGAGAACATCAGGAAAATTGTATGATTCAATATTGATTAAAAAACAGCAAATTATAAAGCAAAAAAACTTGAAAATATCATTTCCATTGTGAAAATTAAACTTTTATTAAAAACTATTTTGTATTTGGAATAAAAATTTAAAATGCATTTGTATTTTGAATAAAAGTATTGCAAATACCTACTTTCCACAAATTTATATTTAGCTTCTAGATTGCATTATCCAATTGAATAATTTAATCTGCGCTTAATTAAAATGTATTCTAAGAATAGTTCGCAATTCATTAAATATTTTTCAAACAATCAGTTCCTATCGTATACATACATATGAACTTTGGATTTTTAGATCGGAATGTTTGGCGAAAATTTTCAACATTTGTAAAGCGTAGCGATAATAGTTCTCCAGCTGTACCGCGTCTAAAAAAATAGTACATGCATTCATATTTGTATTTTTTTTTTTTTGCATATTTTCGTATTTTCCCCAATTCAGCTTATACAAAATGATAAGTTAAGATCTTAGGAGATAAAAAGTTGATTTCTTCATATTCATATAAAATTAACTGGTCTAAAAAATCATAGTTTTGCGGAATATCGCATGTCGATAGCACGCACTACGGAATTGGACGCGGATTAATGCTAAAGTATTACGAAAATAAGCCGAATTATGGGTTGGATTTGAGAGCAAAAATCTTTCTGTTTGCGATTTTATCGTAATTTTTCATATTTAGTTCTCTGTCTTACACAGTAAACGCAGAAGAAGATTTAAATAAAAAATATTTTTAATAAATCCAGCTGATTTCTTAGCAGGCTGAATATGAATTACCGTATTTTTTAAATCAATTGTTCAACCACATTCCATTGTGTTTCTATATCAGAAATATACAAGTTATATTCAAAACCTTTATCGTCTGATCCAACCGAAATACAGATAAGTAAATGGAAAAGTTAACAAAATTTTAAAAAGACAACTATCAGAATACCACTAGTTTACATACATATGGACATCATACGAGTTTCAAAGAAAACATTAAATTAAAATAATGAATTAAAATATGTTGTTATATTTTATAATTTAAAATTTTTTCTTACACCGTCAAGTTATTTTTATTTTTGGTATTATTATTATAATATATCAAATAAAAACGTCGACAACTTACTGAATTCATTATATAATTATTTGATCACTGTACAAAATCCTATCTGATAAAATATTGGATATTTTTGAAAAACAAACCATTTATCGTTCATAAAATTGGAAAAAACGCAAATATTAAAAAATTTATTATAAATGAGATTGTGCCTGGTTTTTTAAATAAATTGTGGAACAACTTTTTCAAATAAAAAGTAAAGTAATAAAAACAACTAAAATGTATCGAAAACCAAAAAAATAGCATTGTGTTGTGTTTAGGATTCGAAACCGTGCCACCGGGTAAGAAGGTACGGTTTCAAATCCTGACCAACCATTTATTAATTTTTTTAATTTTTATTTTTTAGTTATTTTTAGTACTTTTCCTTTTTATTTGAAAAAGTTCGTTTTTTAAGAATTTTTGATAGCTTTAAATTATTTTCAATATGAAGATATATTTGAACATTTTAATCATTAGACTAGCAGATTTATGTAATAGGCGTCGATAATTTTTTATCTTTTCCTACGTTTCAAATCATTTCTTTGTTTAGTCGAAGACCACCACTGGCTTTTTGATAAAGACGTTGAAACACTTCTTGGTTGTGTAAAAAATTATATAAGTGCTAATAAGGTTATATTTTTATACTGCACTCTAGGCAAGAAAGGGTTACAAATTTGTTACGAAATTCATAATTTATGGCTGACTTCATAAACGCAGTTTGCAACGCAACACTAGAATGCCTTGTAAAGTCATGCTTCTAGTGTTGCTTTGCAAGATGTGTTTATGAAATCAGCCTATATGTTTACTTAAACATTTCTGAACTCTACGGCCTAGTCTTGACTTTATTTTTTTTATTAATTTATAAATATTATTTCCCAGATTCATTGGGGATTTATATAATAAATTTTTAGAATTATATTTCATATCTTGGGAAAATAATTTTTGTTTGTTTATGGGTATATAAAAAGTTTGAATTTCATAGGCTTAAGGTGGAATGTGTATGCTATGCCAACTCGTAATTGCGAAGATGTTAAAAAATCGAAATAGATTAAAAATTCTACAATCTACAAGTTGACAATAAATGATTACAAAAGTTGTCTATTTAAATCTAAAATTTTCTCATATGAAATGCTTTCATTTAGATTTAAAACACATCAATCCTATACTCAAAAATTATGTAAAGTAGTATTTAGTTATTCTGATGATAGGTATTAAATATATTGATTTATTTTAAAAATTACTTACGGTATGACAAATTTTATACTTTTTGTATTAGTTTGTATTTATTTATTTATTTATTACTTAATTTATTTATAACTCAATCAAAGTATGTGTAGTTAGAACGGAAGTAGTGAATCTTAAGATTCTTAAGATTGCTATAGTAACGAAATGTATTTTTTTTATGGAGTAGAAACTCTGAAACAAAAGTATACAGTTAAAAAATTTTTGATTTTCCCTGATAATGATTTTTACTTTATATGTGTTGATTTCTACATTGCTATGGGGATGATTAATTTACACGTCTCTCAATCTTTTTTCTGAAGCGTGCTAAAAATTTTAATTTTGTTGTGCAGAGTGATTCTTACTGAAGTTGTTTGACTACATGATAGTTCTACGCAGTTAAACCATCCCATTGATTTGGTTATTTACTTAAAAATATTAATTTATTGACTACTGATTACTATATTAAGGACTGTGAGAAACATTTCTTTTTGTTAAGGAAGGTTAGGAATTATTGATCTTGGTATGTAGTATGACTATATATGAAGCTGGTTATTTTAAAACAAGAGCATTTAATAAAACATTCTAAAAATTCTTCAATACGTTTTATACTTGATATATACATATACATATTACATAAAATAATCATAAAATAAAATGTCTTGGACATTTGAATAACAAAATTAAGAGTTTAAGTACTACATATTTCTAAAAATCACATTTATATACATTTCTTTGCATTTTAAACTCAAAAAATAGATTGATTCTGGAAATTTTTCTGAGTGTTATTACGGATTGAGAATTACATAACGGAAATATTCAATATATTGACTAGGACACCTAATGTAGATAGTAATTTAGTAAGTCTTCAAAGTAAATGAATCTACAACTTAGACCCTCTCCAATAATACACAAGATCTTTTCAAAACATCAATAAAAACTATAAGTTTTTTAACAATTATCAATAATATTTTATATATTGAAACGATTAATTTTGGCTCAAGTTCAAACCCGAATTTACCAGTTTATTTATTCTAATTTTTTTATTTTTAATTTTTACTAGAAAATTTTTTTTTTTTATTTTATTTTTTTTTTTTTTTGGATAAATTCATTATTATTTTTTATTAAGAGAGTACTATATAGAACAATTTTTATTCTTCATCATGTTAGCAGAACGGAAAATTAGAATAAATAAATGGGTAAATTCGGGTTTGAACTTGAGCCAAAATTAATCGTTTCAATATATAAAATACTTATAAACATTAATTATCAATATTTTTATTATACCAAATATTAGGAAATATATTATGGAATCTTGTAGACGATATTCAATAGACAATAATAAATGTTTAAATAATTATGGTTGTACAAAATAAAAGAATTATTAATGTATCTAATTTATTTAAATGTAAACCACTTATACGAATGTGATATCTCTCATTATCAATCATAGAGAAACTTTAAATGGTTTTAACCATTTTAAAGCTCCAATTTATATTATGTTAGGTATGGTTCAGTATTTGGATGCATATTAGAAATATAATTAGATTATACATCAATATGATTATCAATATGATTTTTAATCATGAAACAACGTTAATTAATAACAAATTGAAATACTAAAATAAAATGCATTCAATATGGATTATTTTTAAAGAAAATATAGAAAATTTTTATTTTTAAATATCATTAATAATAGAAAGTAAACTTAAGCGAATGAAAGGCACTCTCTCGAATTCGAACCAATTTGGATTTCTCATTGGCACTCACTTTCATTCTCATTAGCTTACGTATGTAAATGTGTCAATAAAATAAAAATATGTAATAAATTTTTTTTATATTTTCTTCCTTATTGTGGATTTAACTAATACATTTAAACCTGCTACTGTTGTTTCAAAGGCGTTATACATCCTCTTTGCTGATGTAGTACACCTCAGCAGCATCAGCCATTCTTTTTAAATAATTAGCTTTTTCTGTAACTGAAAAGCATTCATTATAACATACAATGTAGTTTATTTAGGTGCTGTGATGTTTCCGGGTAAGTTCGGGTAATGTGGTATACCTATTTTTTATTTGATTATAACGTTTTGAAGCTTAATTCGAATAGAACAGATCTCAGCTGGTATTCTGCTACAGATCTTAGGCTTACATTCAGGAAAGTAAAAGGGTCTTTGGAGCCCAAGTTTCAGAGACATTTGAGAGAAAGTGAAAAAACCCATAAGTCAGAAATTGAAAAAATTGGCGGGTAATACTTTTTTCTGTTAATGTGGTACATTAGCGTGCGTGGCCGATTGCAATTTAAAATGGTAATATGACCGTAACAATTGATCCTCGGGTAGTTAAAAAAATGTCTCAAATTTGTTTCTGAAATTAAACTGGGCTTGCAATTAAGCTTAACTGCTTAGACTACTTTATAAGGATTTTCAGGCCAGTGAAATACTTGTTTTATCTAAACATATAGTTTTTTTCTGTTTCTCATTTCCTTATTGTACTTTTCTTTGGTATGTAATACACCATACCACTTCAGCCTCCTTGGCCTATACCACATTATTCGAAATAGAGTTTAATAGCAAACATTTTTCAGTGAACTCAAAAAAAACTAGTAAATCTTTTTATTACCACTTCTTTGCATAGCTTCCAAAAAGCAAATCGAATTATGATTTATTACTATTACGAGATCTAGATTTTATTGAGCTTGATTTTGTCAGCTTCTAGTTCTATAGCACAATACCCGAACTTACTCTATAGATAAAATGTTCAATAGGTTTCTTCTATAGCATACAAACAAACGTAATAACATTTTTCATTCACAAATAGTGCGAGTGGGAGGCCCAAGCGAATTTAAATTGTTGGACAGATTTTTCTAGCTAATTTTGAAAAGATCTTTATTTTCATTAAACTCAAAAGTTTTGTTGCGAAAGCAAAACCAAAAGTGACTGATTTTAACATTTCATTCTCAATGTTGACGACACATTCGTAGCACAGAAATCGGATTTTATATGAAAACATTTACGTTTTCATTCGAGTTATCTATCGAGTCACTGTTCGTTTGGAAATAATGTAGAGAAATCGAATGAGAATAAAATGAGAATGAACGTGTTCTTTCTTAAATCAGAAATAGGCTATAAGTGTTCATACAAAACTCTTTCTAAATTACCTCAAAAATAATAAAAATAAAAAAATATTTATAATTTTTAATCTTTTTTTAATATTTTATTAGCTTAGTGTTATTTCTTTAACTATGTATGTATGGTGAATATTTATAATATTTATCACATTTACATAATTTCCTCATATCAAAAACAGTCAATATACATATTTCATCACCAACCTGATAGCCATCAAAGTACCACAGACAGCACCAAAATTTTCATTTTCCATTTTCTTTTATTATTATTTTGAAGTATAATTTTAATTATTATATTCATTGGATAACACCAAAGATTGAATGAAATTAAAATCTCAACTGAGTATAAACAATCAATAAGATTATTTGACTATTACGCCTTAAAAGAATAACTGTAAGACAAAACATTAAGGGGACAAGACTACATAAGTATACATTAGCGAATTGAATATTACATTAGAATGTGAATCAAATTAAAAAAAATTTACAGAAATTTTATTTAAAAAAGAATCACATACATACATACATATAGAATTAAATAAATTTAAAAACAAAACAAAAATCATAGCATGATTTGGTAATTAATAAGAAATATTTAACTTATTATGATTATATTGATTTAAGTGAAACATGAAACAAAGGGAAGCATAAATAGGTTATGTTTTGAAGATTTTCATACGTCTACATGTAAAATCATGTGAATGAGTATACAATCAATGTATACACATTATACATATATTAGAGCAATATATGAAGTAAATGTGCTTTTTTATTTAAAGTGATTATTTTAAGAACAAATTGGTTGTTAAGTAGTTTTTAATCCAATGTGATTATTATTTTTTGGCTAACGCTTTTAGTCAGAAAGAATTGGACATGAGACAATATTCAATAGTATTATTAGTTGTTATTACAGCAAACACTGCTTTACCACTATCAATATTCAAATTTTACCATCACTAAGTTGGTGAAATTTTTTCTTAGGCATCAGTTAAACACAAGCACTTCCTTTAAAAAATAAACTATATGAATATATAATGCGTTGTAAATTTAAAGAAATTATGTACTTATAGAAATATGCCCTTATTTATATCACTATACGATCGCATTAAAAACATATACTTATCAGTCGAAAAATAAGTACTTGAAGAGTATAATTTCACCAATTAAAGGAATGGGATATTACACATTCGTCAACAATGAATCAGTTATTCTCCCTAACGAAGCTATAACTAATTCAATTATAATATTTTGATGTTGCATGTGAGAAGCAGAACAATATACGGGATTATTTTTGTTTGGGTCGATTCATTCTACTTGTAGATTCATTCTACTTGTGTCAAATATCGTCCATAATATATTTCCTAATATTTCGTATAATAAAATTATTGATAATTGTTAAAAAACGTATAGTTTTTATTGATGTTTTGAAAAGATCTTATAATATGTTTGATATGTATGGTTTTTAAATATTCAAAACAATTGCAAATCTATTACTATTGCACAATAAGAAAGCCTTGGTTTGTATTTTATGTAATATGTATATGTATATATCAAGTATAAAACGTATTGAAGAATTTTTAGAATTTTTTATTAAAAGCTCTTGTTTTAAAATAACCAGCTTCATATATAGTCATACTACATACCAAGATCAATAATTCCTAACCTTCCTTAACAAAAAGAAATGTTTCCCACAGTCCTTAATCTAGTAATCAGTAGTCAATAAATGAATATTTTAAGTAAATAACCAAATAAATGGGATAGGATGCAAAACCAAGCGATGTTAAAGGACACCTCCCATAAGCGGACACCTCCCATATACGGACAATTTTTTCAGTACCAAAAAAATTGTAAGGGATTTTAAAAATATTTCCCTCTTAAGCGGACAACCCTCCTATAACAGATCGCGGAAACTTTTTACCACGATGTATGACATTTTATTTCCCCATAACCGGACAGTTTGCAGCATGGTAACACTATTTTTTGTTAAAATTTTTTTTATTTCTTTATTCGTTAAGTTGACTTTTCAATAAAACGAGCATGTAAAAGGGGATTCCCGAAAAGATAATAAACCTACTTGATCTTAAAGCCTATGGCTTTGGAAAAAGCGAGAGAACATGGAATATTTGGAATAATTAAAATCAGAGATGGAATTTCGTACTAACCGAAATTGATTTAACTTGTAAGAAATGAATAAGTTGCACTTTTCGTATTCTAATTCGTTAAATAATACGGTTTATAGATGACCGTCTCTAGTATTCACTAGTAGTCACTAGTATTCACCGTCAAAAGTGATGAATTGCGAACGATTCTTAAAATACATTTTAAGCCCGCATTAAATTATTAACTTAAGCCCACATTAAATTATTAAATTTGTGGAAAATAGGTATTTGCAATACTTTTATTCAAAATACAAATGCATTTGAATTTTTTATTCCAAATACAAAATACTAAGAGATGATTTGAAACGTAAGAAAAGGTTTAATAAGGAAGAAATTCTCCCAAAATAGATAAAAAAAATATCGACATCTATTACATAAATCTGTTAGTCTAATGATTAAAATGTTCCAATATTATCTTCATATTGAAAATAATTTAAATCAAAAATTTATATTTATACGTAATTGTTGAACTGTTTTAAGGTTTATATTGAAATGAAATTTTTATGGGTTAAGTTCAAATTTGAGTTTACCCATATCTTCTTAATTTAAGAAATTATTTTTGGATAAATAGTTGATATTCCTAGTCACTAGTATCCACCGTCAAAAGTGGTAAAATCGAACAAAAAAACGCTGATGAGATGGTGTAGCGACCTCGAAATCAGTACTGATCCGTTCTGCTAGTCTGATGAATAAATTGTTTCAAATAAAAAGTACTCTCTTAATAAAATAATGAATTTATCCAAAAATAATTTCTTAGATTAAAAAGATATGGGTAAAACTCAGATTTGAACTCAAGCCATAAAAATTTCATTTTCAATATACATATACCTTAAAACAGTTCAACAATTACGTATAAATATTAATTATTAAAAAACGAAGGCACCCGTCAAAAACCTATGTACATGTTTACATTGACATTGTTTTTTTGTTTATTATATTGATTTTTTATATGCATGATTTTTAAATACCTTTTTCAATATTATTTTTCTTGCGTTACCTTAAGTTTTTTTATGTTTTCGTTTCTTTTAATAGATTAACTATGTAAGTATGTCTGCCTAACTTGATGTCTAATCTGTTTGTTTGATCCAGGAAATACAAGTGCTGTAAATGTTGTGAGATCATAACTTGTTGAAATTTAACAAAATAAGTTAAGGTCACAAAGCATACAGAGGTGACAGAAGGGGACGACTATATAAGTTTATTTTCCGACTCCCTCTATACGCACAGGCATCGAAAAAGAAATCGAAAAATATTTTGCATTCTTTGTGGTTTTATTTTCTGTATTAAAGTATTTTACACAAACTGCTTTGTGGTATTTCATTCTTACCAACATGGAATGATTGATTTTTGCATTTCTTACAAACTAATAATCATATTGGAGCTAAAAACTTGCTATTCACAGAACACAAAACACACACAAACCACAATTTTTCAAAAATTTTATTACAATTTTATTTTTTGTTTTGTTTATTTTCCCTTCTTCGCAGCATTAAGTCTTTATAGTTGTCTCTTTCTTTAACCACCGGCACTTTAGCTGATTTGGACCATTTGCAAATGTCATTTTTTACATGTCTGTTAGTAGTTTGTGGTTAAGGTTATGATCATGGCAGGGTGGGTAATTTTGTTACAGTCTATCTAGTGGCATCATAATGTATTGTGACCAAGTGTGATTTAAAATTTGCATATGGTTTTAGATAGTTCAATTGTGCACGTATAATTGATATATAATTATAATGTGTTTCTGTGGCAATCAGGTGTGTGAAGGTTTGAACTACCCCCTATTTTCGGCGAGTTATAAGGCCGGTGTAAAAGCGTGCTAACTTCATGAATAACCTATACAACATCAGCCATTCATTTAATGTTATGACATTGCATATTATACTCATTCGTCATCTCATAACCTCAATGTTCGCTGTGGTAAGGCACCCAGTAAATAGAAACAATTCTTTCCTATTGGCGGATGCTGAAATTAATCGAAAATTCTTGCGATGAGTGCAAGGACGCACGCGCTAATCCCATCGTCGGATTTGGATTCATTCGTAAGTTATTCTAACCTTTTGAAATCCACAGAACGATCAGATTCCTCTCACCCAAGAAGATGCCATTAAAGCTCCTGCCGAACGAGAGGTGGCAGTTCATCCTGTCACTTGGCATTAGAGATGGGATCGTGAGTGATTTTTCACTCACGCTCACGATAAAAAAATATCACTCATGCACGCTCACGCACGACCTCATATTTTTTGTTCACGTTCACTCACGCTTACGTGAGTGAAAAAAAAGTTAGTCACGAAAACTCACACTTACCAAATACTCACGAAAAAAATCACAACTTATAAATAAGTATTTAAACATTAAAATTTCTGAATGCAAATAGAAAAATCTAATATGCAATAAAAGAGGGAAATTATGTTTAACTGAGAAATATACTATTCTGAAATATTTTTTTATTTTTAAAATACAATTTTTAAATTTTTATACATGGATAAGTCCCAGAAACAATCCACCAAACAAAATTTTTTGATAGTGATCCAACTTATTTCTTACCTTTTTTTTAAGGAATATTAGACTAGATATATAATTGTACATATAAATAAAATAAATGTATTTCGATGATCATTAATGCACAAATTATTATCAAATCCTACTACCCTAACTCAGATCTTCTAATTTCATACCAGAAATTATCAATTTTTAGGTATTCATATCATTACTTTAGTGTTAATGAAGATGGCACCATCGAAAGCTATATTTTTCTACATTGGATTTACTTCAATTTTAGTAAAAAGATTTTGCCTCTACTCTTTTGGAAACATTGAATTCAGATATGATATTTCTGAATAGTAAATAGAATAGAAAAAATGTAACGTAAGTCACGTAGCGTGCGTCACAAAGTGTTTACGTCTTTTAATAAAAAAACGACAAACATTTTTGCCCGCAAATAAGTTGTTTTAGAATTCTCTTATATTTATCTTTCTTTTAGGAACTAGATTTTATGTGCTTTATTATCCGAAATTCGCTAAAATTATGAAAAATCACTTTAACTTTTAAAGTTACTTCCGTTTTTTGTATAGTGCGTCACAACACTTTGTGATCAATTATTTCGCAACAAATACCTGTTAAAAAAAATTTTTATGCCATTCGAAAGTACACTTATATCATACAAAACACCCTGCATAAGTTGAATGTACCTCTTTTGAAAGACCAAAAAATTTTTATATATTAATGTGAAAACGCGTACGAATGTAGAGTCGTCACGCAGGATTCATACATATGAATGTATGTACATATGTATCATGCGATTTCAAATTTTAAATTGTACAATTGAAAATTCTAAAAGAAAATATAAGTTTTCTTTTATTTTAAAGTTTTGAAGTGAAATTTAAAATTATGTATGTATTTATATATTTAAGATATTTTGATTGAAATCATTAATTTTCTTGCTCATAAGCAATCTGTGTAAAATATTAAGATTAAGTAGGATCTTGTACTTTAGCGTTAATAGATAATAGATAAATAGATTTATGCAGAAATAAAATTGTGTCAACATTTTTCCCGAGAAGTCTGTTTCACATCTCTTCAAGTATTCTTCGTGGCGCTGAAAAAACTCCTTCGGTTGTAGCTGAGCTGGATGGTACGCACACACAGTATTGGTTTAGCCAGTTTTTACAGAATTGGAAAATCTTTAGCTTATTTCCAAAAACTTGAAATTTCTATGTCTTGTTCGTCTGTGTGAACGCGAATGAATAAACGAAAGAGAATTCCATATGTTTTTTTCCCAAATGTTCTCCAGTCTAAACTCGGACTTATGGTGCTACTTTGACTCTGTTCATTTATATGAGTACATTAATGCATACCAGCACAACGTGGCATTGCCACTTGTTTTATGTCTTCATGACAAAATTTAAAACCACGTACCTATTAAGAATATGAAAAAAATTCCAAAATCGAAAAAATCACGAAACAATCACGCAAAAAATCTACTCATGCACGCTTACTCACGTTAAGTTTTTTATACTCAGGCTCATGCACACTCACGTGATTGGAACAAAAAACTGCTCACGATCATGCATGATCACGCGTGATTAATGCTAATCACGTGAGCGGTGCCCATCTATAATTGGCAAACCTTATACGCCACTCCATGATCTTGTACTCCGAATTGTTTTGTGCACGTTGCGTAGATACAAACGCCAACGTTATAACACACCTGTGTGGTTTGAAGTTTTAAAAAACATTTCCATTATAATGACTTTAAATTCGTATTTTCTAATATTTTAACTTAATCCAATAATTCGAAATCTTAATTCTAACTACATAAAAAATAAAAAAAATTATTTCAAACGTTAAAGAAAATACAGATTTTTATGGAGTTTCCTTTTCCGGCGCTTTTTCCCAGACCTTCTTGGAAAATTCAACATTCACGTTTGATTTAATTAACATATTTTATTTAATATGCCATATAAAGTCGTCCAACCCATCGATCTAAGAAGTAATCGTAGTTGTATCAATGCTGGTAGTGTTTCTTTCACTGTGTGTGATTGTCGTCTGATGGTCTCTATTAAACTATGTACATATTGCACTTTTCAGTAACCCTGATTTCCTCTTTCATTGACCATATTAAAAAAACGTATTTCCGTTTACAACAAAATAATTTTAAATCAAATGAAAAAATAAAATTACACATTCTCAAGACGAACTAACCTCAAGAGGCAGAAGAAAAGCAAACGTACAGACTGACAAACATGAGAACCTAACATTTCGAAAAAAAAGAAGTGGGAAATTAAATTTACAATGATAATCAAAAATTTGCAATTACATTTTTTGTTCTTTAAGGCACACACAAATATTTAAAATTTAAATTTACGGGAATAAAATATACAGTGGAAGTCGAAAGAGCACAAAAGATTTAAATTCATTTGGATAAATACATACATAAGTATATACAATGTATACTTATGTATGTATATTATACATACATAAGTACATATACATAAGTTTTTCCAATTCTAAATACATAGCTCGCCAGCTCTCTATAGTTTGAATTTTCTATACTCTATTACCTGAAATGGTAATGTGATCGTGTTGTAAAAACAAACATTTCAATCGTTTGCTTTAGTTTCTGTGTCATGCTTTTAGCATGCAACACATTTCGCATTCTCATCCAGGATGGTTACTTCTGCCTAACTCTGAGGAGCTAGCTTTTGAGAAGTATGTTCAAGTAGACGATAATATCAGTGCCCACGGTATCCTAACCGATGCTGAACTCTTGAGTTTGACTTTTTTGAACGAGGAAGAGCCGATGAAGATGGGCAACAACCAATTCCAGTATATTTTAAACTTAACACTATTTCTTTACGTAAATGCTGTAAAACGATTGAAAACATTATTAACAATAAATTCATAAGTTTTTTTCAGCTTATTATGTTTTGAGTTTTGTAATTCTGGTTTGGTTTTTGGGAGTTTTTATACATACATACATACATGTATAAACATACGAAGTTGAAATCTTAACAAAAATATGGTTGAAGAATTACAGATGAGCTAACGTAAGCGACAAATGCAGTCATAATTAGCTTTTAACAGGTGTGGCCTTAGTTCTTAAAAAAATACATTTTGGGAAAAATGAAACTTATTAGAAGTTAAACTTTTTTATTAACAAAAAAACACATTTGACCAATTTTGTATCAATATATGTATGTATGTATACACACATAAAGTTTTCTTTGCAAAGTCATGAGTTTGATGGAGAGTGAGCACAGCTTTTCATGTACTCGCAAAACCGTTTTGTTCTTCTCTCGTTATTGTATTTGTTCGTATCACAAAATTTGGCACAGGATATTTTGAGTTTGAGAAAGTGGTCATATTATTCTTTCTTTATGTATTTAACTTTAAAAAAGATTGTATGTACATATGTATGTATGTTTGTACATATCGTCATAAAAATTCATAAAAGCCCTAAGTTACATTTTTCAACATTTTTTTAGTTTAAGCTTATTTCTTATTGAATAGTTAGTACAATTTCAATAAATAAAATTTTCCATGGACATGCATTTTGATATGGTGGATCGAAATCTACCAAGAAGTCTTTTTTGAATTTTGTGTAACTTAGGGCTTTATTGAAATCATACGACGATATGTATGTAGTATATTAAATTATGTAACATGAAAATACATGAAAAAACGTTAAAAATTTTAGAATGTAATCGTCAGCCTTCACAATTTTAAGTATGCATTTTAAATAAACAGAAATATTTAGATTTTTGGTAATAAAAGTTCTAAAAATTCTTTTGAAAATACACCACGATTTGGGCGGATGAAAATGTGGAAGTTTATGCATTTTTGGATCTGGAAGATAATACTTGAGTTTAATACATATATACTATGTACTTAGATGCCAATTCTCCAATGTACATTGTACATACATACATACATATCTCGATACAAAATTGGCATTTGTTTTCTCACATATGGAAGAAAACAAGATTTCGCACTCAGCCGTACAAAATAAATTTCTACTGCGCATCTATGTACATACGTCATCATAGAATACAAATGAGTGTTTATTGTAAAAAGTAAAGAGATTTTTGGCACAAAACTGGAAATAACTTCTTAATGAGTGCATTGAATTCAAAAAAATTTTAAATAGACAGAAAAGAGATGCAGTCGAGTAAAAATTTTGAGTTTGGGCTTGAAGCTATTTAAAGAACCCCTTCCTCCGGCTACCAAAGTTTTACATTTCGGCCTGCTTTCCACACAAAAATGTACTTTTGTTTACAACACATATTCTTTGTCTAAGTCACAATACATCATAATCACACGCAACAAAATAACGGAACTGCGCAATATTGTTTTCTTGATTCATGGATGTTGTGTGCTTTGAACACACATAAAGCCGAGGCCGCGCGGCTTATTACTGAGCGCCATTTCTAAGAGGTTAGTTGTTAAAATGCCATTGTGAAAAGAGGTTTGTTTAATGTTATCGTATTCATAAGAATTTAACGCTTTAAAAAAAAGAAGATTTTGTGTTAATCCTATAAATAAGGTAAGGTTCCCTGATGATCTGCTTTAGCAGCAGTGAAATGCACATAGAAACTAGCTACGTTTACCCCTCCATAATCAAATTCAATGTATTTTTAAGTAATATTTGGGACAATTAATGCATATAAAGTGCATCTAGACCACTAATTAAAGAAAAATACCATGATTATAATAAATAATAATGATGTGTGATGCTACATAAATAAAATGTATTAAAGAAATATACAAATTAAAAAAAATTACCTGCGCCACCACAAATTTCACCAACTTCACTCCATAATTTCTTAGTTATAGTTTTATTTTTAAAATTTGTTAATTTGTCTTGCCAGTGGTTGGCTTTTACCAGATTAAAAACACGAAAATACTTACATATGTATATGTACATATGTACTTATTTTCGAGAAAGTTAAGATTTTTTAAATTTGACTGAACTTAGAAGTCACTGACAAATGTACTATGTATGTACGAGTAATTATGTCAATAAAATAATAAAAAAAATTTATAAATTTTTTTTAATATTTTCTTCCTTATTGTTGATTTAACTAGTACAGTAGTTTTCCGGTTTAACGAACATTCGATTCTGCGAACATCGCTTTTAACGAACAGGTTAATTTGCTCCATTGAGTACCTTATATAACGAACAAAAAATATTTTTTTGTACTCAGTTTAACGAACAAAAAAGGTTCATAATTTTAGCTTAAAAATATAATCTTAAGAAATTTCTTACACAAATAACTAAAAACAAAGGGAATAGAAAAATGTACCGCTATTTTAGGTTTTGTTTGTATAGTATTTTTGTTTTGATTGTGCTGCAATGGTCAGTTCCGCATATTCTTTCGTGGTGTTAACATAAAAAATGGGTACAAGAAAAAAGACTGTTTTTAAAAGAAAAAATACAAATTGTTGATGATCACCAAAAAGGCTTGCGAATTGTAGACTTGTGCAAAAAGTATGGTTTAAAAAAATCCAAAGTGTGTACGATTTTAAAATCAAAAGAAAACCTTATAGAAAATGCGGAAAGTACAAACTTTGGATCCAAAAATAGGAAAGCCATGAAACAGGGTGAATTTCCAAGAATGGAGAAAGCACTTTGTTCGTGGTTTCTACAACAGCGAGATTCATACATGCATGATTCATACCAGCCAATGACTTAAACGAATGGATAGAAAACAATTTGTCAAGACAAGACGAAGATGATAACCATGATGTTGAAGAAGTTGATTATGAAGAACATTTGGAGCAAAAAATAAAACACGCAGATGCTGTCAAAAGCTTCGAAATTTGTGTTCAATGGGCTCAACAAAACAACGTTGATTTCTCAGCATTAATGATTTTAAGAAATATGCAAGATGCTATTCCAAAAAAAAACAAACATTACTCGACAAATTTTTTAAGAAAAGTTTTCAAGGAAATTGAAAATGAATTTATACATACTAATTTTTCATTAAAATAATTTTTAAGCTTTATGTTCACTACCAGTGTAATGAATTGTACCTTTTTTTATTTTTGTTTTATTATACGGATCTCAAAACTTATTTTAAATAAAATAAGCGACAAAAAATACAATTTTAGTGATTTATTTATCCATAAAACGGCTATTCTAAATAAGTACTGGGTATAACGAACTTTTCAGTTTAACGAACAGGGCTGACAAAGTACTGGTTCGTTAAACGGGAAAACTACTGTACATGAAAACCTGCTGCTGTTGTTTCAAAGACGTTAGCCATCCTCTTTGCTGATTCAGTTTGCACATCAGCGGCATCAGCCATTCTTTTTAAAGAATTAGCTTTTTCTGTATCTGAAAAGCATTCATTGTAACATACATACATACATAGTAGACCTGGCGTTAAAAACGTTTTTTTTTGAAATTTGAATGTGGGTAGCGATAAAAATATGCGATTTAATACCAAAATTTATGTACCAAATTTTCTGGCTGATCGGATGGTGCCAACCCGTGCCACAATGAGGTCAAAGGTCAACATTTTGAAAAACCGCCAAAATACACTTTTTTGCGTTTTAACAATTTTACAAAATGATTCACGCTTAGGCCAAGTTGACGGATCAAAGCGTAAGAAATCCATAGAAATTTTCAAACGAGAAAAAAAAATTTGTTTTGGTAGTAACAAAAGAGCTTAAATACTTGGATGTGAATAATTGTAATTCATGAACGCTTGCACACACTTTTTTAGAAGGAAAAATATCAACATCATCACAAATATGATTGTCTTTATCGTCTACATGCGGATCAAAAAAGGCAAGTGCAACTGCTTCCTCTGATAAATACCACAGATGGTTCCGAATTTTTTCCAAGAGCACTGTAGATATTTTTTTATCAAAATAGCCAATAATCTCCTTTATCAGTTGCATATCTCTATTTGGCGCTTCAACTGCATTTGCGGTTCTGAACCAGTATGGAATATAGAGACATATTACGAATTCCATTCAACTGACTGGCAGAAAGTTTAAAGTGTGCATGAAAAATATACATTTTTAGACAATAGATAGCCTTGGACATGAATCTTGCATGAGACGTCGCTCCAGGTGCACGAAATGTGTAATTGGGAATGCTACCACCTAGAAAAATTAATGCAAGTTGTAGGAGTTCTCTATAATCATGCCGAATGTGGACTTTCGCTACATATTGCAGACAAAACTTCTTGCTTTTTTCGCGTTCCTCGACTGATATGACACCCAAAACTTGTTCATCCTCCATGCAAGTCCTGTATCCCTTTGAATTAAGTGTGCTCCATTCCCGTGCAAAACGTTCAAAAATCGCCACTTCTGGGCCACTTGATTTTCCGAAATTAATTTCAAATACAGCTCTTAAAAGAATTTCTGCAATATGGTGGCGACATGGTAACCACAATAAGCTGTGTTCCAGTTTGCGTTCCAATAAAGTTCCAGCACCACTATGAGGGCCAGTATTTGCAGCAGTTGTATCAAAACATATCATTTCTAATGAATTCAGTATATTTATTTTTAGCAAATAGTCGTAGACTGATTGAGCGACTGTAGCACCAGTTCCATCTCCAATGATGGGGATAGCTATCAATTTTTCAACGTTCTCCGACGTGAGCACAATAGCCAAGCGATCAACTTTATCTTTTCCAGCAATTGCGGGAAGTAGCTTTCCGTCTCAATGCAAAACAAATGTTTCTGGAATCTAAAAAACTTAAGCTCAAAGAAAAACTTATAACTTCGCCAAAATAAAAAAATTATCTTGAAATTTTCAATAATTTCTTTGCCATGACGCCGACGATATTTTTTACGCTGTTCATGTAAACTTGTGTAATTCAGAACAAGATCCTCAATATTGTGACCCAACGCTTTGGCAGTTGCACTGATGAAGTGTATAGCTAATGGAGATGACATATTGCCAGCATCCATACAAGCTAGCATTCGGTCGTCTATAAAATTTTTCTTTCCACGTTTTCGAATCGGCTTATTGGAGCAACTTGGAATGTTATCAGTCTGCTTTACATCCTTCGCCTGCACATCATCTCCCGATTCATCACTCTCAAATTCAACATGTTCCATTGTTAAGACTGTATATGAAATTAAGTGCACAAAAAAAATAACCTGAAGTGCCCTTTTTCTCTTCATAATTTTCTTTTCGACGTTTTTGATCTTCAATCTTTGTAACTTTCTTTTTTCCTTTCTTGTGACATTTTGATCGACACAAGTCATGCTTCCAACACGCCCATTTTCTCGCTGCTTCGTTAAAAAGTCTCTATCTTCCTGTATACTTATAAGCTTGAGAGCGTCAACGTGGGCAATGTCAAATAAATTGTTTAAATTTTCCTTAAAGTCATTTTCTATTTTGCGATGACTCGGGAACGGAGATTTACATCATTTTTGGACTTTTCTCCACTCTTCATAAAGTTTAATGACTTTTGCAGCACATGTTCTTTGATCTGGCGTTGGGATTCTAGCTTTTTCCCATAAAGGCAATATTTCACCCAACACCAAGCACTTTCTTTAACTGTTTTATTTTCACAACGTACATTATAAAAAAACAATCAAGCACTTGCTGTTTTGATGGCAATTTGACACCAAGTATTTTGGGTTCACATTTACCAAGCAAGTACACATTTGCGTCAGCAGATCGAAGCCGTTTCAACGATGAATTTGACTTCTGAGCCATTGAATTACGAAATTTAACAAAGTATTTTATTTTATATAAGCTAAACCTTTCTCAACAATATTCAAATTTGCAATGACAAAACTTTACATAATCATATCAACAGCAGTGCTATGTGCTCAACAGCAGTGCTATGTGCTCACTAGCAGTACTAGAATAACGGTACGTTTAGACAAATATGCAGTTGTTAACAGCTCAAAGCATAGGAATTTTGAGGCAGTTTAAAAACAGCGACAAACAAAAAATTTTACCGTTTTTTCAACAAGAGTTGTTGGTATAAATATTGTTAACATTTTTAAATTTCTATAAATATTTTTGTCTTACTATAATAGCAGAAACACCATTTTTGCAACTTAGATCTCGATTAAAAATTATAATATACATAAATGTATGTATTTGATTTTGGTGGCTTTGCATACTACAACGTTAATACAACTAATAACTAATTTACAGGTTATAAGTATGTAAATGATGTTCTAATTTAGATTAGTTTTATTTATAGCATTTCTAATTAAAAAAATTTATAAAATACAAAACATAGTATTTTGGTGGTTTTTCAAAATGTTGACCTTTGACCTCATTATGGCACGGGTTGGCACCATCCGATCAGCCTGAAAATTTGCTACATCAATTTTGGCATCAAACCGCATTCAAAATTCCAAAAAATAAAACTCCCCATATTAGCTGCGCCAGGTCTAATGTACATATGTACTCGTATGTATGTAGTTTATTTTGGTGCTGGGAAGTTTCCGGGCTTTTATTTGGTTTAACCACTGCAACAGCTTTAATGCACCTAGCTGGTGACTCCAGCACTGCAAAAAAATAAATCATCAATTGATTGGGGCTTTACACCAAATACTTTACCCCCGGTTGCTACAACTGAGGATAGAAATAGCGGCTTGTATACGCCCGTTTCTATAAGGCTCTTTTAGTTTTCCCTATTTTTTTAGTCCGTGACTTTAAATCTGCCCAGGTCTAGAGTAAGTTCAGGTAATGTGGAATACTTATTTTTTATTTAAGTTAATGTTTTGAAGCTTAATTCGAATAGAATAGATCTCAGCTGGTATTCTGCTACAGATCTTAGGTTTTCATTCAGGAAAGTGAAAGAGTCTGTGGAGCCCAAGTTTTAGAGATATTTGAGAGAAAGTGAAAAACCCCATAAACCAGCCATTGGCGGGTAATACTTTGTTCTGTTAATGTGGTACATTAGCGTGCGTGATGGCGATTTTTAATGAAAATATTAAAAGTAAAAAAAGTCAATCACAAGACAAGTATATTTTTTATTACCACCTCTACGCATAGCTTCCAAAAAGCAAATCGAATTATGATTTATTAATATTCTGAGGTCTAGAAATCATCCAGCTTGATTTTGTCAGCTTATAGTTTTTAGTTTTCGAGAAAACCTACTATAGCAGATTACCCGCCTATACCACAAGAGCTGAACTTACTCTATAGATAAAATGTTCAATAGATTTCTTCTATACAAACAAACGTACTAATCTTTTTCCATTCACAAATAGTACGAGTGTAGAGAAATAGAAATCAATGTTCTTTCTCATAGAATGCGAATGAAGGTGTACTTTCTTAAATCAGAAATAGGCTATAAGTCTACAAGTAACTTATTTTTAGTTCGATTCAATTTTTCTTATATTTTTAATAGTCATTGCGTTCAAATGTTCGCTCCATAAGGGACAGCTTTGAACGGCAATTTTTTTTATAGTGCTTATTTATGTCCAAAAATAACAACAGTTATATTTTTTATATATGTATGTATATACAATAAATTCGATTTATTTATTAAGAAAAACAAACATTCCCATTCAAAAATAAAAAATTCGGATCAAAAATAAGTTTTATATTATTAATGCAGAAAAATAAACTAAAAACATAAAAAAGAAACTTCAGCTCAAAAATAACTTTTTTTATACCATTCACCCACAAATTTGGAAAGGGGATATATATGTAGGTTTGTCATTCCGTATGTAATTTCTTCATTATTCATTTAAGACCCCATAAAGTATATATATTCTGGATCCTTATAGATAGAGAAGTCGAATGAGCGATGTCCGTCTGTCCGTCTACTACTTTTTGGTGTATTTAAAATTAAGGCCAAAACACAACATAGAGACATAAATTTTATACCATTCTCTTGGAATTTTTCATAAAATTGTTCGGTTTGAGAATAACAAAACCTGGTCCAATAATTAATGAGATATAGCCAAAAGACTTTTATATGTTATACTTCCTGTTCTGTTGTGTTGTTATAGCCGCAACTGTCCTACGGTCAATTTTTTAATCAGATCTCCAGTATGGAGTTCTACGAAAGCTTAGACTGAAAATAATTGAAGTCGGTCCATTAACGACGAAAATATGGGGAAAATGGTATTAGAAATAATTTTACATTAAAAAATGTTTTGAATAAGTTGCGTTGGGATTCATACTAACAACCTACTGGTTGGTAGTCACAAACGCTTCTTATACACCACAGAGATGTTGTATTTTCCACAGCAGTTTACGCGTTTAAGTACATAATACATCTTATTTATTATAAAATACTAAAACTTCAAATTCTTGATGAAAACTGGTGTGGTTGTTGTAAATTGGCCCTTTTGTCACACATACATCCATACTGAAATGCGTACATGGGCCCATGCACAAATTGTGTGTATTATGTGCATATTTAAACAATCGAAAAGCAAAGATTTGTTGTTTAGTTTTTGTTTGTTTCTTTCAACTTATTTTTTTAAGTTTATTAGTATAATATTATGCATGCATATTACAGTATTTTTTATCGCTTATATTTCTTTTCGTATATAAATAACCATAATTATTTTTTATATTATTTATATTAGAGAAATGTAATGGATCGTCAAGATACTATGTACAAGTAAATATACAAAATCAATGAAATTGAATTTTAATTTTGTTTTAAAAATGTATTAATTTTTCATTTTTTATGACTATTTGTGATTTCAGAAGAAAGGTAAAATTTATGCTTATATCCTGTTTTATGCTTGTGTAATTTTAATTATTTTCTATATTCAGGTATTTGTACAATGTGATAAAAAATCTTTTTACAATTAAAATGTTGTTTGGATACTTAGTAACACATAACAAAGCAGAAAAATCTCTTCCCGGCTAGAATTTGATAAGAAATGTTTCTTTCATTCTGTAACATCAGTGAGTTAATCTTCAAAAGCACTTCAATTAATTGCCTTTTCTATAAAATAAAAACAAAGTTTGATGTAAGAATTTAATTTGATATCAAGCTTCAAAATGTAATTAGCAAAGAAACTAAAAAATTGAAACCCCCGCGAAAATAGCGCATATTCTAAAAATTGCAACTGCAATATTGGAAATTATTTCCAAAATTTATTTTTAAAAAATCATATAATTGGCAATCGGCAGCCAAAAATCTTGAAAAAAAAACTCTAAAATGCCAAAAATTCTTAAAAATATGAGAACATCAGGAAAATTGTATGATTCAATATTGATTAAAAAACAGCAAAATTATAAAGCAAAAAAACTTAAAAATATCATTTCCATTGTGAAAATTAAACTTTTATTAAAAACTAATTTGTATTTGGAATAAAAATTTAAAATACATTTGTAATTTGAATAAAGTATTGCTAATATCTACTTTCCACAAATTTATATTTAGCTTCTAGATTGCATTATCCAATTGAATAATTTAATTTGGGCTTAATTAAAATGTATTCTAAGAATTGTTCGCAATTCATCAAATATTTTTCAAACAATCAGTTCCTATCGTATACATACATATGAACTTTGGATTTTTTGATCGGAATATTTGTATTTTATTTTCGTATTTTCCCCAATTCAACATATAGTACAAAATGATAACTTAAGATCTTAGGAGATAAAAAATTGATTTCTTCATATTCATATAAAATTAACTGGTCTTACATTCATTAAAAACACATAAAAAAATCATCGTTTTGAGGAATATCGCATTGTCGATAGCACGCACTACGGAATTAGACGCGGATTAATGGTAAAGTATTACGAAAATAAGCCGAATTATGGGTTGGATTTGAGAGCAAAAATCTTTCTGTTTGCGATTTTATCGTAATTTTTCATATTTAGTTCTCTGTCTTACACAGTAAACGCAGAAGAAGATTTAATTTTTTTTTTATTTAGAAAAGAATTTAATACTTAATCTAAAGTTATCACACAATTTACAGAGTTTTAGTCATTATACTAACTTTTCATCTATAAAATAATCTTTAGTTTATAAGAGGATGTTTATTATAACGAAATATTTTACTTCAGAGGAAAGTATTTTTATAAAAAACCTCTGATTTGATATTTTAGACAAATTAATATAAAAGAAAAATATATGTAATAATCATTTGCACTCATTCATACGTACATACTTGTAAGTCATATATACACATTTACGCGTATACGCAATACACACATATGTATGGTGACACAATCAATAAATAAGTTTGTCTGCTTTAATAAAGGCCGGAAATTAGTGGGTTACTACTAGACATGCTACAAGAGACCTTGAAGCGTTCTGTTAAAATATTTATTTTTTCGATAATTAATTTTATATTATTTTCTTCGTGAAGATCTTTGGTGGAGAAATACCATGGTAAATTAAGCATCATCTTCAATAGCTTATTTTGACATATTTGAATTTTTTTAATGTGGGATTTTGCACAAACTCCCCAGACTGGACAAGCATACAGAAGTATGGATTGGAAAATTACTTTAGCCAAGATTATTTTGTTGTCACGACTTAAAAATTACTTACGCCCGATTAGGGGAAATAACATTGCTTTTGCTAAGTTGGATTTTTCAATCTGTTTCCTGATATGTAGTTCAAATATTAGTTTTTTGTCAAGTAAAACACCTAAATATTTAACATTATCACTCCATTGTACATAAGTGCCATTGACTTTGAGTTGACTTGATGGATAAAAACATAAATTTCTTCTACGAGTAAAGATTATTGCATATGTCTTGCTTTCATTTATTTTGATTTTCCATCTGTGGAAATAAGCCACAAGTTGATCCAGAGCTGGTTGTAAGTCTGCAACAATATTTTGACCATACTGGTGTGAAGCATACAGACAAGTGTCGTCAGCATATGCTGCACATTCTACTCCCCTAGGTTGCGGCATATCGGAACAGTACAAATTAAAGAGCAAAGGTCCTAAAACCGAGCCCTGTGGAACTCCAGCTGGAATTTCAACTAGATCCGAACATATGTCATTCAGACTTACACAATAATATCTATTTTTCATAAATGACTCAATGATTTTAATAATAATAATAATAATAATGGTAAAATATTACGAAAAAAAAGCCAAATTATGTGTTAGATTTGAGAGCAAAAAGCTTTCTGTTTGCGATTTTATCGTAATTTTTCATATTTAGTTCTCTGTCTTACGCAGAAGAAGATTTAAATAAAAAATATTTTTAATTAAATCCAGCTGTTTTCTTAGCAGGCTGAATATGAATTACCGAATTCGTATTTTTTAATTCAATTGTGGTTGAAATTCCATTGTGTTTCTATATCGGAAATATACAGGTTATATTGAACCAATACCTTTATCGTCTGGTCCAACCGCAATACAGATGAGTAAATGGAAAAGTTAACAAAATTTTAAAAAGACAACTATCAGAATACCACTAGTTTACATACATATGGACATCATACGAGTTTCAAAGAAAACATTATATTAAAATAATGAATTAAAATATGTTGTTATATTTTATAATTTAAAATTTTTTCTTACACCGTCAAGTTATTTTTATTTTTGGTATTATTATTATAATATATCAAATAAAAACGTCGACAACTTACTGAATTCATTATATAATTATTTGATCACTGTACAAAATCCTATCTGATAACATATTGGATATTATTGAATAATAAACCTTTTATCGTTCATAAAAATGGAAAAATGGAGATTGTGCCTGGTTTTTTAAATAAATTGTGGAACAACTTTTTCAAATAAAAAGTAAAAGTGATAAAAACAACTAAAATGTATCGAAAATTCTAAAAAAAATAGCATTTTGTTGTGTTCAGGATTCGAAACCGTACCACTACCGGTTTCAAATCCTGACAAACAATTAATATTATTTTTTTTAATTTTTGATACATATTAGTTATTTTTATTACTTTTACTTTTTATTGGAAAAAGTTCGTTTTTTTTAAGAATTTTTGATAGCTTTAAATTATTTTCAATATGAAGATAATATTGGAATATTTTAATCATTAGACTAGCAGATTTATGTAATAGGTGTCGATATTTTTTTTATTTATTTTGGGAGAATATTGTTAATATTGTTATATTTGTTATAATGCACTCTAGGCAAGAAAGTTACGAATTTGTTACGAAATTCATAATTTATGGCTGATTTCATAAACGCAGTTTGCAAAGCAACACGAGAATACCTTGTAAACTCGAGCTTCCAGTGTTGCTTTGCAAGCTGTGTTTATGAAATCAGCCTATACTATGAAATAGAGATTAGAAAAAAACAATGCGTGATCGTGATTAATTTTTTATTTCCATCACGTGGGGGTTCGTCCGTGAGTGGCATTTTTTTTGCTTTAATGTAATTTTTTCCATTTAAATTATTATTTTTTAATAGTGGGCGTTAATTTTCGTGATTGTGACTTCTTTGGTCACTCCATACTATGGTTAAGGGTATATAAGATTCGGCATAGCCGAGTATATCTCTCTTACCTGTTTAAATTAAAGTAGGTTCGCACAGAAAGATATGTGCATATGTATGTATATATACATATGTAAATATATGTACGTACATACATACATAGGTACAGAAAAATATAAATCACATTCATTAATAAAATTAATTTAGTTGTCTTATTAACCCATTTTATATTCAAAAGTCATCATCGCAGCTGTCCTCGATGTTAAGGGTTGGATTACTGGTGTTGGAAGCTTAGCCTTTATTTGTATGCCATTTATAGACCACTTGTGTGCTACATATGTACATACATACATATGTATGTATGTATGCATATCAAGATAAAAAACTTAAAGGAGCCTTCTTTTAAAAGCTGACGTTATAGTTATACGTTTTTACATTGTTTTTATTGGAGCATTCCATTGGTCGTAGCTCAAATCGATGCACATACATATTCTTCATGGCACTCTACAGCAATTTGGTATTCAGATGAATCATATTTCACCAAAAACGAGATTTCAATAGTGTCCGAGCTAGAATCGTTAGACATTTTAGCTTTGATTTTGCATTTTTATTCGATGTAGGAATCCTCTGATTCATTTTTCATTCAGTTTTTGCAAGTACATATGTACATAAATAGTACATATGTATGTAGTATGCACTTACATACATATGTACATACATAAGTATGAATGTATGTAAAAATCATGAGGCAAGAAAACAAGATTGAGTAGTATGAATAAGGGGTTTCTAGATAGAAATGTGCAAAGGAAAAATGTGCATACCTTAACCCTTTAACGGTCGATGGGGTTAAATTCGACCCCATGATATTTTGTGTTATGAGGCGGCAGCGTGTTCGGTTTTGCTTAAAGTGAAGTCGAGGTGGGGGGTTTGGTTTTGCTTAAAGTGAAGTCGTGGTGGGGGGTTCGGTTTTGCTTAAAGTGAAGTCGTGGTGGAGGGTTCGGTTTTGCTTAAAGTGAAGTCGTGGTGGGGGGTTCGGTTTTGCTTAAAGTGAAGTCGTGGTGGGGGGTTCGGTTTTGCTTAAAGTGAAGTCGTGGTGGGGGGTTCGGTTTTGCTTAAAGTGAAGTCGTGGTGGGGGGTTCGGTTTTGCTTAAAGTGAAGTCGTGGTGGGGGGTTCGGTTTTGCTTAAAGTGAAGTCGTGGTGGATGTTATTTTTGTTGATGTGAAATCGTAACATTTAATGTGTTCGTTAGAGGGTTAATACAATATGAATTAAACTACATTAGGGCGGTTTACGAAAGTCTGTGATTTTTTTGCTAGTATTTAATAAATAAAATTCATTTACTGCGGTATATATTAATCTCCCTAATACTATTTGTTATCAGTATAAAATGTTAACCACATTATTTAATTAAGTGTAGTGGTAATAAAATAAAATCAAATTAATAAAATATATTCATTGTTGTACTAAACTCTAAGGTGTGATTATACTTTTAGTTATTTATTCACAAAAAAAAATTAATAAAATAAATCAAATTAAAATGGGTGGCAACTTTATTTGTGATATCTGTGGAAAAGTGTACAGCCGCAACTTTTCATTAAATAGACATATCAGGATGCATCATCATCAAGGTTATTCATTAAGGTGTACGACTTGCAACATTAATTTTTCAAGTAAGCAAGATTATCTTAAACATATCCACTTAATAGAGCATCAAAATAATCAAAAGAAAGAAATTATACACTGTAAGGAGTGTAAAGAAGATGTAGTAAGGAAACTGTGGATATATCATCAACGCACAAACAAACATAAAGATAATTGTTTAAAAATTGTTGATGAAATCAATAATATAAAGTGTTTAGATGCTTGTTTCAAAAACCGTATTACTACATTTCGGTTTAAAAACAACAATATCGATAATCTAAATCCCGAATTGTTTTTCAATAACATAAAGGATAATGTAGCATGTGTTTTGAAAGATCATCTACAAAAACATACAAGTTTAAAATTTAATTTCGAATTACTCTGTGAATATATGAAGATGAAAGACGATGAAGAACCCATAATTACTATAATTCTACATCAAACAAAAATGTATATTTTGTCTTTAACTAACCATATGAATGATATTGAAAGATTTTATGCAAATAAATGTGAAATAATTATGCAAAAAATGGATGAGTTCCAAGAACGTGATAGTGGTTTTGCGTTAACAAAAATTAATCATCTTGATGTTAATATTAATAAATATGCATGTATAAAAGGTTCACAGTATATTTCTTTACCAACATACATATAAAAAAAAAGCTTGTGTTAATATACAAAACAATGACGTATACTGTTTTAAGTGGGCTATAATTTCAGCGCTATATCCAATAGAAAATAATAGTGTAATTTGTTCTTCGTATAACATAACCAACATTCAAGATGATATTATAGTCCTGAAAAATAATATATTATTAAATTTTAAAAATTTAAATTTCCCGCTATCTGTCAACAAAATACAGCAGTTTGAAGACAACATCCCGGGAATAAGCATAAATGTCTTTGGTCTGGAAAGATCTTTTGAAAAGAAGAAGAAAACCTCTATACTTGAAAAAGATACGTATTTAGAAGTTTATAATGTTGTGGGACCATATTATTTCTCTCAAGAAGAAAAAAGTAAACATATAAATTTATTATTGATGGAAGATGAAGAACGATTCCATTATGTCTGGATAAAAAATATATCAAGGTATGTTTATCGTTATTTAAATTTATACTCAAAGTGAAATTAAACTAATTAAAAAAATTTTTCCTTTTATATTTCTTTAATTATAGATTATTAAGAAGTCAATTTACAAAACATAAAAATAAGGTGTATATTTGTAATACATGCCTCATACACTTTTACAAAGAATCATCTTTAAAGAAACATAAGGAGGAATGCAACAAAATTGTAACTATAATGCCAACCGATAAAAATTCTATACTTAGATTTAAGAATCATAAAAACCAACTAGATGTTCCGTTTGTAGTTTATGCAGATTTCGAATGTATTCTGGAATCAGTTGATATTCAAAACTCAGCTAATATTAATTCAGTACAAAAGCATATTCCATTTGCATTTAGTTATTATATTAAAAGTTCCTATAATTCTAGTTTAGATATACATAGAATTTATAGTGGTGAAAATGCATCAACACATTTTTTTAAAAGTTTAGTCGAGGACGCATTATATATTTATAGTAACTATTTGAGTGTAGTAATACCAATGAAACCTTTAACGTTTATACAACAAAAAAGACAAGATGAAGATATGAATTGTCATATATGCGGTGAAATCATATCTATTGGAGATAAAGTAACTGACCATTGTCATCTAACAGGTGATTATAGAGGTCCTGCGCATAATATATGTAACTTAGAGTATCAAATTGGAAATTTTATCCCTATATTTTTTCACAACCTTTCGGCATATGATTGTCATTTATTTATAAGAGAACTTTCATCAGTAGCAGGTGATATAAAAATCATTCCTTTAAATAAGGAATTATATGTATCCGTATCGAAGAGAATTAGGGTGAGTGAAAAAGATACTATTGAGCTACGTTTTCTCGATTCATATCGTTTTTTAGCATCAAGTTTAGATCAACTTGCAGGTTTCTTGTCTGATGATGATTTGAAAACTATAAAATCGGTTTGTTTAAATGATAATGAATTTGATTTAATGAAACGTAAAGGTGTCTTTCCCTATGATTATTTGGATTCAAAGAATCGTCTCATGGAAACACAATTACCACCTCGTTCTCTCTTCTTTAATAAACTAACTGATGAAGCGTGTAGTGAAGATAATTATAAACATGCTGAAAAGGTATGGAATACATTTAGATGTACGACTCTCTTGGACTATTTACTATTATACTTGAAAGTAGATGTTTTATTACTATGTGATGTTTTTGAAAATTTCCGTAAAGTTTGCAAAAACATTTATAATTTAGATCCATGCCAATATTATACTGTTCCTGGATTATCTTGGGATGCAATGTTGAAAAAAACAAGAATAGAGTTAGAACTATTAACTGACATTAACATGTATAATTTTGTTACACGTGGTATTAGGGGAGGAATTGTTCAATGTTGTAAACGACATTCTGTAGCTAACAATAAATATGTAAGTGATTATGATTCTACTAAAGAATCGAATTATCTTATTTATTTAGATGTAAACAATTTATACGGTTATGTCATGTCGCAGTACCTTCCTTATAAAAATTTTGAATGGGTTGAAAACATTGAAAATTTTAATTTTAATGCTGTGGAAGATGATTCACCATTAGGGTATATATTGGAAGTGGATTTAGAATATCCATCCACCATACACGATCATCACAATGATTTCCCATTTTGTGCAGAAAATAAAAAAAATGAACATATGAAACAGTCTAAATTAATAACGGATTTAAATGATAAAACAAAATATGTAATACACTATAGAAATCTTAAACAATGTATTAAGCATGGTCTTATTCTAAAGAAAATGCATAGAATTCTTAAATTCAATCAGTCGGATTGGTTGAAAAGGTATATTGATTTAAATAATGATCATAGAACCAATGCCGAAAATGAATTTGAAAAAAATATTTTTAAACTTTTAAATAATGCGGTATACGGTAAAACAATGGAAAATGTAGCTAAGAGAAAAGATGTTAAAATAGTTTGTTCATGGGAGAGTAGAGGTAAGAGGTTGGGAGCTAGAGCTCTTATAGCTAAGCCAAATTTCCATAGTTTACTTAAGATTCAAGAAGAAATGATTGTCATTGAAATGAGTCGAGTGCGAACGGAATATAATAAACCAATTTATATTGGGTTTTCTGTTCTAGAATTATCTAAGTTGAAAATGTATAATTTCCATTATGAATACATGAAACCTAAATATCAGGAAAATATTTATCTGAATTATATGGATACTGATTCCTTTGTTTACGATATTAAGACATATGATCTATATAAGGATATTCTAGATGATATCATCTTACAGTTTGATACGTCTGCTTATCCGAAAGATAATGTTTTTAATATACCCTTGTTAAACAAAAAGGTTTTAGGAATGATGAAGGATGAATGTAATGGTAAAATAATTAAAGAGTTCATTGGTTTACGCGCTAAAATGTATTCAATTAAAATTGATGAAGAGGAAAAAGAAATTAAAAAAATTAAAGGAGTTAAAAAATGCGTAACCAATAGACTAACGATTAATGACTCTAGAAAATGTTTATTTGAAAAAAAAATGTACTATGATTCTATGTATGTATTTAGATCAAAGATTCATGAAATATATACTCAACACATTAGTAAATTAGCATTAAGTTATTTAGATGATAAGCGATTTATTAGAGATAATAGTATTAATACATATGCATGGGGACATTATGCAATAAATAGTCAACAACCAGCATCATCATCACCATATCCCAATGAAAATGTATTAACATCATCTTCAAGTGATAATATTGTACAATAGTATTAAGTGATTTTAGATTATAAGTGAATATATATAACGTGAAAAAACAATAAATAAATAAATAAATAAAGAATATCATTAAAATATTTTAGTTTGTTTTTATTTTAAACTATAGTTATCTATTGAATAGGAATTTTAAACACAAGTAACCACAATTTGTTTTTGTGTGAATAAAATTTAATCGTGCTTGTTCTTAACCTTACTCAACTAAGTTGATATAAAATTTGATCGTTTAGAAATAAAAAAAAATCAAAACAAAACTTTTTTATATATTATTTTATTTTTTTGAGAATTTTATAATATAATAAAAATAAATCTCATAGTATATATAATATTATTGAAGTTCATTTTTATTGATCCAAGAATTATGTTGATTGGAAAATCCCAACCATTTTACGTACGCCTGGTGCCCCGTAGTTTTAATAACATTTTCAATCAAGTATGTATTTGGAAAATGTGTCTTTAATAGTTCATGTTCATAGAATCCACCAACAATCGGATTCCTTTGATAGTCTTCCAATAAATAAGTAATGGGGTTTGTGTTCTGTAAAGTACGAATTTTAAAAATTTCAGTTGTCCAGTTTGGAGTATATCCTTTTGCTGATTCGAACGTGATCTCCAACTTTTAGTTTACCAAATTTATATATTTTGGGATGATTATAGGCTTGTTTTAATATAGAACTTTCATTTTCTATGTTAACAGCATTTGGCTTCATTCCAATTGTTCTATGTTTTTTATTATTATATTCATTAATTAAATCCTTACATATATGTATCCATTGATAATTTCCTTGTAGACTAAACTTTTTCCACATCATTCCTTTTAGAGTTCTATTAAATCGTTCTACAATAGACGCTTTCATGATACTATATGTAGAATAGTGGTTGATATTATGTTTTATCATCAAGTTTTGAAATATTTTATTATAGAACTCTTTACCATTATCTGTTTGCAAGTTTTTTGGAATTCTCTTTAGCGAAAAAATAGATTGCATAGCATTGGTTATATCTTCACTACTTTTAGATTTTACGGGTACAGCCCAAGCAAACTTTGAAAATGTATCTATAACTGTTAAAATAAATCTATAGCCTTTGTTATATTTTGAGTAAACGCCCATTTCAACAAGATCTGCTTGCCAAAGATCATCAATTCCCTTGTGTACCACTCGACGTCGAATGAAATTTCTGCGTGCTTGTTTATGAAGCTCCTGAACCACTTCTTGTCGCTCCATTTCTAACATCTATCTTAGATTACATCAATTTAAATGCTGTTGACGTAGGATTTAAATCAAAACGATTTATATTTCAATGTTTAAATGTTTTGTAATGAGCTTAAGACGTTCTTCAACTGAATCAATTTTATAATTAAATAATGATCTCATTTCTTTTAGTGATTGATCGAGATTATTTTGTAAGATACTTTGATCATGTATTAGTTTACTTAAACTTGTTTCTAAATTTACAAATTTTTCTGTACACAACACGTTTTGTTGTTGTATTATTTCGTTAAAACGATTCTCCGTTTCCTTAATTCTCTCCATACACATTGCATCCAGTTGTTTCTTTATTTCATTAAAATAACTTTTCATATAAATTTTGTTCACAGCATCATTTTCCAATACAGGATTAGCAATATTTTTTATTCTCCGTAAGTTAAAGTTGAAATTACGATCACTATCTAAATGAATCTTGGAATGCGGATTTTGATATCTTGCAGATTGTTCAATATAATGTCCAAACTTATTGATAGGCATTTTATGAATATTAATTGTTAAATATTTTTAAGTCTATTTATATAATAATCTTTGCTTCTCTCAATTCCTCAATAATTGATACAATTTCATTATTATGATTTGAGTGACCAGCTGTTGTGGATGAAATCAATAGACGCAATTTATCAACCAATTCGTTAGGATTATCCCAATAAACATAATTGGTCTTTTTTCTATTCAACTTCATTAAACCTTTTCCCTTATGAATTTTCTGTTGTTTAAATAGGTTTTTAATAATCGTTGTATATTTAGTTGAACGATTTCAGTAGTGTATTTACACCGGTTCTCTATCAAGTTTTTCATATAAAATAATGCTCATGCCTGGCTGGGAAACGTGATCGTTAAAAATATATTTTGTTAGGTAATTAAGTGTATTTATTATGAAAATGCGTTTTCCATCCTTGGATGGTTGTTTGTATTAGGAGGTTTCATAAAATTTGTATTGTGTATTAAGGGGTTTCAAAAAAAATTTATATGTAAATTTTTTTTGTTTTCACATGCCTGATTTGAGAGTCAGTCAGGGCTTCTCTATTGAATATCACCCCTGAAACTTCTGTACGAACACCCCTACCCGGACACCTATATTGAACAACTCTGTTGAATGTTTTTGAGGAAGCTGGAAATTTTCTTCATAGGTACAAAATATTTCACCGAGTTAAATATGAACCTCCCTACTAATTTTTTTTTCAGTTTTGTTTGCTGAAAGAAAACGAAACTAATAAAAAAGGGCATTTCGGTATATTTTTATTACCCTTATCCTTTCTGTCTATTCATTAGCGTTTTCTTTTTATTGCACTTGATAAAATGCATCAACTTAGGGCTTGTGTTTTTTCTTATGTTTAAAGTAAACCCTAAATGTTTGACTGTGTCCTCTATTGTCTGCCTATTTTTAATGAAAAATAAGGGTGCGAGAAAGTGAAACATTGTCTATTGGTCAGTTTGAGTGAGCTTGTTAGAATATTTTATTATATTGCGCATGTGTGCGTTTGTTTGCATTGGATCATTTTTCTGTCTGTCCTTCTCTACCGTCTAGCTTGTTATCTATACCTATTTCACACCCCAGTGCGTATATTTATGTGTATAGGGATACACAATTTTCATTACACATATGTACATATTTCTTATTTTTTTAAAAGAAAAAGGATCAGAAATTTAAAAAGAGGTTACAAAACCAACATGCATTTGCATTACATAAATGTATGAGATACATGGAAAATTCTTAAGCAAAGTTAAACACCTGTGCCGGTCTATCTCTTTTTTATTACACTTGTCCTTTCTGTTTTTCTTTTCTGTCTACCTTTTTTTATTGCAGTTCATCTTTTTTTATTGAAAAATTTTGAGTTGGCATTTTCATGAGTGTCTGCTCCTCTACCAACTTTCTTGTTGATCGCTTTCATTTATCGAAAAAAATAAATGTTTGCGATGCCGAGAAAATTCTTATAACGTAAATAGTTGTGATTGATGTTTTGGTTTTTTGCAGATTTGATTGTTGAAAGAAAATGAATCTAATAGAAAAACGAATTCAACATGTAACTGTTTATCAGCATACAGATGTGAAAATTGTATGACCGAATGTTGTAAATTTAAAGAAATTTGTTTACTATGAAAAATAAATATTTTCTTCATGGTTTTATAATATTGCTTTTTCTTAAAACATGCGCGAGCATAATTTAGTATAAATGCGAGTGTTTTTCAGAAATTTTTTTAAACAAAGCTTAGAACAATCAATAGCATTCTTTCTCTTTTCAGCTTAATCTAATAAAATACAAACTAAAATAAATATTAAAAAATAAAACTAATTGATATACAGAAATATATATGATGTGTTTTTATTTATTTTATTAGAAATTTTTTTTCAGATTACATAACAATTAAAAATATTTACATTTATTTTACTTTTCAGATACAGGTTTATAGTTAAAAATTCTTTTATATAAATTAATTGTTTTTAATTGTTCTCTTTATTGAGTGATATAAATAAAAAAATACTTTTTTAGTGTTTTACATATTATTGAAATTACAATTTTTACATTTAGTTATATTGTATATATTATAGTATGTTTGTATTAGCTTTTTTGCCTCTTCTGCTATTTCCATATTTCTTCTTCGGTAGTATGAGCATGAGCAAGTGTCTGCTCCACATGTTGTATTATCATTCGACCAAGAACAGTCTTCATAATGTTCTCCAAATTTATTTTTCTTTGTTTTCAAGCTATTTGCACTCTCAAGATGTGATTGAATATTGATGAGTTTGTATTTATCTTCATCAGAAACAATATGGGAACATCTTTTTAAGAAATCATATATTTCTTTTAATATAATCATTTTTACTAGTGTTTATGACTATATACTTCAACAAAAAGTTTATGAATAGTTATAATTCATGATGGATTGGTTATTTATAGTTTTGAAAGCAAATGTGAAATTACTTACTTACATACATACATCAAAAAAAAAATATAAATAATTTCTTTAGCTTTATTATTAAATTTATTAAAATTATTTTCTTAAACTATCTATAAAATATAGGTAATTAGTATGCTTACAATAGTTTTCTAATTTCGTTTGTAAGAGGAATATATTCAAACATTTTATCATGTATAATTAAACAATAGGCTGATGTATTAGCTGGAATGTTTTTTAAGGTTTTAAATTCAATTCGAATATCGATTGGTCCAGTTTTAACCGATTCATTTTGATGAGTAACATCCAAGACAATTATTGGTGCCATAGTTTTAAAATTTTCTCTTGTTAATAGTGGTTGAGGATCGCGTGCATAATAACTTTGTTGAAATTTTAAATACATATCATATAGTATAGCAAAACGATTTCTATCGAATTTAAGGTTTAGGTCATCATACGGATATGTATCAGAGTTAAGATGTACTTTTATATCTGTCAAGTCACAATGCTGAAATTTATTGTCTCTATTTCGAAGTCCTAAGAGCAGGAAACGTGGTCTTTCGTTTTCGGTGGCTAGCTTAACATTCCATAAGACTGTTGTACTTTCTGGAAGTGAAGGATAATAATACATATCCCAACTTCTAAAAGATATATTTAATGGATGGCGATTGTTAATTGTTTTAAACATTTGCAATTTATAAGCATCAGCAAGTTGGATGTGTGGTACTTTCCAAGTAACATTTAGAATCGACAACTTAGTTTTTTCAGTTGTTAGTTGAGATTTAAAAACTTGTTTATCATCTTTAGATCGTAAAATAATCAATTCATGTTTAGAATTAACTATTATTTTATTGAAATCTTCAGCAAAACCAAGCAATAGTTTTAGTGGAACACAAAAATTGAAATAGCCGTCTACAAGTGTAAGATCATCATTTTTGAATGGTGACCAACCTGCGTTTAGTAAATTATCACTTTCAGCTTTATTCAATGATACATAGTTCTTTAATTCTGTTGCAATACCCAAGTGACGAGTGCGATCAATTTCTACTCCATTGATTTCATATCGAATCTCATCAAATAGATGTCCTACACAATTGTTTAAAAGTTGTATAGATGTTGAAACTGTTGAGTCTTCCTTTGTTGCAAGTCCCTCGATATAGAGAAGACTTTCGCTTGGTAAAACATACAAATCTTGATTTTAAATTGTGATACGAATTTCATCATTATTTTTAAATGACTGCAAATATGATGTATAGCTATGATATTCTTTTTTAATAATTGAATTATCAAAATGTGGTTTTTGTAAAATATTAATAATATTACTCATTGCTCGTTCAACGTTTCTTATTTTTTTAGATGAAATCCCAAATTTCTTAAAAGCTCCTTATTGTCCTCACGAAGATTATTATATTTTTGCTTCTTTATGGTTCCTTTAATATGTTGTTTTTTCTTTTTTGTCTGATTATTAAAATTTGGTTGCTTTCTGGTTTCGTCTTCCGTTGGCAAAGATAAAATGAATGGCGAACGCTTCTGCAATTCAGTTTTATTATATATAATCATTCTCTCATAGGCTTCAAATGTAATCGTATTGTAATTTTTTCACCACGAAAATTTATTAAGTTTCCGTCTTGATCAATAACTTTCAAAACAAGACTATTTATTGTTCTTGCATTTACAGGTAGATATATTACATTAGTCGGAGCCTCAGTTATTTTGTAACCTGGGCTAACGTTAAGTGAAAACTGATGCAAAATATGTGCGGACATGTTATTTATATATGATCCGCTGACAATATTACATTCAACGATTACTGTATTAATTTTAGTTATATCAATTGTTTTATCGGAGTAATATTCTATACCAAGCTTCAATACTCTGGTACTAAAACCTAATAAGGATCCGATTGATCTCGTTTTATTGAAATAAATTGTGTCTGTAGTGCTTTTTATGCATGTTTGCAAAGTATTATAATTTGCTCGTACATCAAGGGTTCCATTTGCGATTATAGTATGGTATTTATTTTCTAGTACTTCAGCTATATCTGATAATTCGTATGATCCAACTGGAACTTCTATCTCGTGGTTACCAATATGAAATAAATTGTTTTCTACATCAACATTCGCAATTGAGTGATATGTGTCAAAACTTATTAGACCGCAAACATAATTTTCATTTAGTTCGATTGGTGGAAAATAGTTTGCAACAAGATTTGAAGAGTCTCCGTTTAATGTTAATGTAATTGACATTTTAACGTTTGATGAGTGAATAGTTTATTATTAAAAACTGTATCGGTTTTTATAATGAACCAATGTCGATATTAATCCAAGAGTTGTGTTCTGACGAAAATCCCAACCATTTAACGTAAACCATATTTCTTCTTCTTTTTAAAATTTTTTCAACTAAATATGTTTCTGGAAATTTAGTTTTCATTAGCTCATGCTCGTAAAAGCCACCTTTAATTTCATGTCCTTGATAGTCTTGCAATATATAGGTATTAGGATTTGTATTTTTTATAGTTTTAATTTTAAATATTTCTGTAGTCCAATTTGGCGTGTAACCTTTTTCAAATGTATGCTTATATTTACTTATTCGAACATTATCATTTACCTTAAACTTTGGTTTTTTAAATACTTTTAAATTGTTGTAGACTGTATTCAATAAAAAAGTTTCATTTGAAGAATTTACTTCATTTGGGGTCATCTGTATTGTTCTATGAAATGTATTATTATATTTATCAACAAGTTCTTGATATTTGTTTATCCATTTGTATGATCCCTGGTAACTAAACTCTTTCCACATCATTCCTTTTAAAGTTCTGTTAAATCGTTCTACTATGGATGCCTTTAGAACACTATAAGTTGAATAGTGATTAATTTGATTAGATTGCATAAGTTGATGAAATTGATTATTAAAAAATTCTTTGCCATCATCTGTTTGTAAATTCTTTGGTTTTCTGTTGTTATTAGTGAAAATACTTTTCATAGCATTCGTTACGTTGCATGCAGTTTTATTTTTTATGGCTACAGCCCATGCTTTTTTGGAAAAGGTATCTATCTATTACTGTTAGAAGGTATCGATATCCATTATTATGTATTGCATAGTTCCCCATTTCAACCAAGTCCGCCTGCCATAAATCATTAATTCCTTTCATTATAACTCGTCTTCTTTTAAAATTTTTTCGCGCTTGTTTGTGCAGCTCGTTAACTATTTCTCTCTTATCCACGTTCATTTTGTATATGATAGTGTATGTCGACGATCTTCTTATATTATATATGTATGACAATCACTTGGCTGCCTTAATTTTAGGCCATTCAAGCTTTCGTTTTTTTACATCATCTACACCAACATTTTTATTAATCCTTTTGAACATAAAATCTTCAATTTTATTAAATCTTTCTTCAATATTTTTTATAAAGTTTTTATTTGCAAAGTGTATTTGGTTCTCTACTACTTTTTCAATAAGTTGAACATCTTCATCAATTTCTTTTGTAATCGTTTTTTGTAATTTTTTTATTTCACTTCCAATAATATTTAATTTAGCGTCATATCCATTTTTAAGTTCTTCAATTTTATTTGAAAAGTTAATATTTTCATTGTGAAACTGCTCCTTAAAAATCTTTATCGTGGTATATATTTGTTGCATATCTCTTGTTATGTTATTTATTTGTAAATTATACTTGTATGTTTTTATTTTCGAATTATTTAGATTATTCTTAATCGAACTTTCTCCAAATTTATTTATGTAACTCATTTTTAATATATTATATTAGCTTCTCTCAATTCTTCAACAATGGAAATTATTTCGTTTTTGTGATTATTATGACCAGCACTTTCCGATGAAAGAAGTAAACGTAATCTGTCAACTAATTCATTAGGATCATCCCAATATATATAGCTTGGCTTACAGTTGTCTACAGATTTTAACGACAATCCACTGCCTTCCTTTAAAATATTTGGTTTCGCAGTAAATAACTGTTTTATTATATTGACATATTTATATGCTCGAGTACCTTTAATTTGACCTTTTGATTGATATTGACGCTTGTGTGCATTTGTACTCTTTAAAAGTTCTTTATAATTTTTCAAATCATTTTTGGTGTAATGTAGAGGCTTTGAATGAAAGACTAATTCGAATAATCCTGGAGTCATTTTCCATGTTGTATTTCCTATTTGAATAGAATTATCTACATTAAAATTTAGCTCATTATTTCCATATCGCCACTTTCCGCTTTCATCTATATTGAAACCATAAACCATATCTAACTTTTTATTACTCAGGAGCAATTCTATATTTTCAACTAATGAGGACTTATTAATAACGGACACTTGATGTTTGCTCTTATCATAATCATTATCATCACTATCTATTTTTACATCCAACTTTTTTATTTTGTTGATAGGACTGTAAATAGTTATATTATCATCATATCCCTCAGCATCATCAAAATTATCAGAACTGCGATCGGATGGTAGTGATGGAAGTTCTGAATCTGATATGTCATTATTTGATTGATAATCATCTGATTTGTAATCCTGAGTTTTTTTAATTATCTTATTTATAGGTTTTGTTTCAGTTGTAAATGTATCTTTCAATAAATCATCGGATTGATAATCATCAATTTTTTTAATTATCTTATTCAGGGGTTTTGTTACAGGTTTAAATGTATCTTCCAATAAATTAAACCTATCTGCTTCATGTAATTTTATATTTTTCAGCTTTTCTTTTAATATCGTTCTTGTCTTAACAATATCTTTTAATAATTTGTTATTATTCATATCGAACCGGTTTGTATCTGTTGTGAACTGCTTTGTATCTGGTTATGAACTGCTTTTTATCTGCTCTATATCTGCTTTTTATCTGGTTTGTATCTGCTCTGTATCTGCTTTTTATCTGCTCTGTATCTGCTTTTATCTGGTTTGTATCTGCTCTGTATCTGCTTTTTATCTGCTCTATATCTGCTTTTATCTGGTTTGTATCTGCTCTGTATCTGCTTTTTATCTGCTCTGTATCTGCTTTTATCTGCTCTGAATCTGCTCTAAACAAATCCCACTTACAGTTGTATGAATTTATCAAAACCTTTTCTGTATCGCCCCTTATTTATCGCATCATCCTTACTGACAACAACGAACCCATATTTGTCTTTCCAGCACTCACTACATATATCTGTAAATTCTTTAAATGTCATATCTCCAATAACATGGTCATTGTATATATGTCGTAAATTCATTTCATCTTGTTTAAAAATTATAATCATATTCGCATTGTCACGTATTAGATGCTTTGGAATTTTCGTATACGTTTGACATAAATAAAAGCAATCAATATGTTTATGTCTTCCCATACAAAAGTAATCTCTAATATTATCTTGTTTGCCACAAATGACGTCATCAAATATTATTATAGAATTAGAATTTGCCTCAGCTGGATTTAGAACTTTTTCGTTTTCCGAAAATGTAAAAAGATTAATTCCTTTTATTGGATCGATCAGTTTCTTAAGGTAGCAGTATTTAGGTTGATATAAAGACTTTGAATATATATATAAGTTTCTGAAGCTAAGACCATTAGGACTTTCTATTAGACTAATCATGACGTTAGTTTTTCCACAGTTTGAAGGTCCCACAATTAGTGCTCGTATTGAATTTGGTAATAATGTGCTATGTTTAATTTTAGCTTTCTTTTTTTGTGATATGTCCACATTTCTTACAACAATTTGTTTGGCTTGCTCTATTAATCGCATATTGATAACTGATGCGTCTTATCTATAAATACAATCTTATATAAGGAAATCTCACCATTTCCATTTTTAGTATAGTATAAAACACATCATACACGTATGTTAAAGAAAAAATAAATAAAATGGTTATAAACTACACCAAAGGAAATAAACTAAATCAGTGTAAGGCTGGAAGCGGTTTTGTAAACAACTTAATAGATAAATTGCCGGTTGAACTGCATTTACCTGGTTATCAGTTTTGTGGACCTGGAACAAAACTTGCAAAACGTTTAGCAAGAGGAGATAAAGGCATAAATTTATTGGATGCAGCTTGTAGAGAGCACGATATTGAATATTCACGAACAAGCGATATTAATAAAAGACATCAAGCAGATAAAATATTATCTGAAAAAGCTTGGCAACGAGTAATATCTAAAGATAGCGGTTTCAAAGAGCGAGCACACGCTTGGTTCGTAACAAACGCAATGAAAGCAAAAGTTAAATTTGGATTAGGCATGAAGAATACTAAGCCTCGTGTATCAAAGAAAATTAAGAATAATGTGAAAAAGAAAACACGCAAAGTATGCAATAAAAAATTGTTTTCATCTACTGTCAAACATGCTTTAAAACTTTTGAAAAATGAGAAACCCGATAATATAAGTGATACTGTTAAGATTACCCAAAAATATGTTCATTGAAATTTTAAAAGGAAGAGGAAAGCTAATATTAGTATACCAAGAGTTATTCCAGTACCAAAAATTGGTGGATTTCTACCATTAATTCCTGTTTTAACAGCTCTATCAGCTTTGGGAGGATTAGCTACCGGAGGATCAGCTATTGTTAAAGCCGTTAATGATATTAAAAATGGAAAACAACAACTAGCAGAGGCTACTAGACATAACAGACATATGGAATCAATTGCTTTGGGAAAAGGTTTATATCTTAAACCGTACAAATCTGGCTATGGCCTTTATTATAACCCAGCTCCAAAAAACTTTTAGATAGTCTACCCAATCGACCTTTAACGGATCTAGATTTAATGAAATATGCTAAGCAACTCAAACATTTTAGAGGTGTTTTTATGCGTAATTGTTTGCCTAAAAAAGCACTAACTCAGGAATGTGGTATTGTTAATTTAGATAATTCCAGCGGTCCTGGAACACATTGGGTAGCCTATTATAAAAATTATAACTATAAAGAATATTTTGATAGCTTTGGAAACTTACAACCACCAGTTGAAATAGTTAACTATCTTAAAACTCCAATTGAATATAATTATGAACAAAAACAAAAATTCAATACATTTAATTGTGGACATTTATGTTTAAAATTTCTATTCAATAAATATCATATGAAATAAAACAACAATTTATCTTTTTTCTTTTTTCATAATATTTTTTATATTTTTATTTTACAAGTGTTTGGTATTATATAGAAAAGTTAACATGCAATTTCTTTAAAAATATCGTCATCAGAATCATTTAAAAACTGATGTATAAAATTATTTGAGGTTTGATTATTTATATAATCGATTTGTATAAAAATATCATCATCCTCTTCCATAATTTCTTTATAAATATTTAAATTTGTTGATGTTGGTACTGTTGAGTGACAATTTATTTTATAATGTCCCCACGCATAAGTATCAACACCATTTTCACGTATAAATCTCTTATCATCTAAATAACTTAATGTTAGTTTACTTATATATTGTGTATATACTTCATGCACCTTTGATCTAAACACATACATTGAATTATAATATAGTTTTTTCTCCAGCAAACATTTTCTAAAATCATTAATTGATAATTTGTTGGTTACACTCTGTTTTACTCCTTTTATTTTTTTTATTTCTGTGTCTATCCTATCTATTTTTATAGAATACATTTTTGCTCGCAAACCAATGAATTCCTTAATTACTTTACCATTACATTCATCTTTCATCATCCCTAATACTTTTTTATTCATGAGTGGGAAATTGAATACATTTTCTTTCGGATATGCAGATGTATCGAAATGTGACTTGATATCATTTCTAATATCTGCATATAGATCATTTGTTTTAACGTTATATATAAAAGAATCAGTATCCATGTAATTCAAATTAATATTTTCACAATATTTGGGTTTCATGTAATCGTAATGAAAATTATACATTTTCCATTTTGATAGTTCTAAAACAGAAAATCCAATGTAAATGGGCTTATTATATTCAGTTCGCACTCTACTCATTTCAATTGCAACCATTTCGTCATGAATTTTGAGGGAACTATGAAAATTAGGTCTAGCAATAAGAGCTCTAGCTCCTAATCGCTTACCTCTACTTTCCCATTCACATACTATTTTAATGTCTTTCCTTTTATCGACATTTTCCATAGTCTTACCATATACAGCGTTGTTTAATAATTTAAAAAAGTTTTGTTCAAATGAATTTTTAGCTAATGTTCTGTGATAATTGTTTATATCAATATATTTTTTCAACCAATTAGACTGACTAAATTCAAGAATTCTATGAATTTTCTTTAATACCAATCCATGTTGAATACATTGTTGAAGATTTTTATAATGTATTACATAATTGGTTTTGTTGTTTAAGTCTGTTATTAATTTTCGCTGTTTCATGCTTTCAATTTTCTTGTTTTCTGCACAAAATGGTAAGTCACTATGATAGTCGTGTAATGTGGTTGGATATTCTAAATCAACTTCCAATATGTAACCCAATGCTGAATCTTCTTTTACATTATTTACATCAAAATTTTTAAAGTTTTCTACCCACTTGAAATTTTTAAAGGGGAGGTATTGAGACATTGCATAACCATATAAGTTATTTACATCTAAATACATCAGGTAATTAGATTCTTTTGTAGGATCATAATCACTAACGTATTTATTATTGGCTACCGAATGTCGTTTACTGCATTGAACAATACCCCCCCTAATACCCCGCACAACAAAATTATACATGTTAATATCAGTTAATAATTCCAACTCAATTTCCGTTGTTTTCAACATTGCATCCCATGACAAGCCCGGACTAGTATAATATTGGCAGGGGTCTAAATTGTAAATGTTTTTACAAACTTTACGGAAATTTTCAAATACATCGCAAAGCAATAAAACATCTACTTTTAAATATAATAGAAGATAGTCCATCAGAGTGTTACATTTGAATGTACTCCAAACCTTTTCAGCATGTTCATAATCCTCTACACTACACGACTCATTAGAAAGTTTATTAAAGAAGCATGAACGGGGTGGTAGATGTGTTTCTTGGAGACGATTCACAGAATCTAGATAGTCATATGGGAAGACACCTTTACGTTTCATTAAGTTGAACTCATTGTCAATGCAATAAGTTGATTTAACAGTTGACAAATCATCATCGGACAAAAACCCTGCTAGTTTTTCTAAACTCGATGGCATAAACCGACAAGAATCTAGAAAACGTAATTCAAGAGTATTTTTTTCATTTATAGGGATTCTTTTTGATATGAATATATATAATTCCTTATTTAAAGGAATTATATATATATCGCCTTCAATAGATGACAGTTCTCGTACAAAAAAATGACAATCGTATGCCGAAAGATTATGGAAAAATATCGGGATGAAGGATGCGATTTGGTACTCTAAATTGCACTTGTTATGTGCGGGGCCTCTATATTCGCCAGTTAAATGGCAATGGTCGGCCACCCGATCTTCAACAGATAAATATTTTTTACAAATGTGACAAATTGTATCCACATTTTGTCTTATCTGTTGAAGCGGTGTTAAGAAGTTCATTGGTTTAACTACACTTAAATAATTATTATATATATCTAGACTATCCTTAACTAAATTATCAAAAAAGTGTTTTGGTGAGTTATCACCACTATATATTCTAAATATATCTAAGTTAGAATTAAATGAACATTTAATATAATAACTATAAGCAAATGGAATATGCCTTTGTGTAGATTTCACATTAGCTGAATTTTGAACATTCACTGATTCTAAAATGCATTCAAAATCAGCGTACACCACAAAAGGCACATCCATTTGCTTCTTAAAATTCTTAAAACTTACTAAATTATTATCTGCCGTGGGCATTTTGGTTACCTTCTTATTACATTGGTCCTTGTGAGTTTTAAGTGATGAATCGGTGTGAAAATGAATAAGGCAGCAATTACAGATGTATATTTTATGAGTATTTTTTGTTAATTGACTTCTTATTAATCTGTAATTAAAAGAAAAAATCATTTTAATATAGTATTAATTTTCAACAATATAATTATTATTCACATACCTTGAAATATTTTTAATCCAGACGTAGTGAAATCGCTCGCCATCTTCCAAACGTAATAAATTGAAGTGATTTGCTTTTTCCTCTGTGGTATAGTAGTATGGGCCCACTACATTGTCACCTTCTAAGCCAAACACATTTACACTGATATCAGGGTTGTTAACTTCAAAGGCTTTAATTTTGTTGACAGCGAGAGGGAAGTCTAAGTTTTTAAAATTTAAAACAGTACTATTTTCCAGTACTATAATTTCATCTTGTATATTATTAATATTATAAGATGTGCATCTATTTGAATTAAGGTCAACTGGATACAATGCCGATTATTATAGCCCACTTAAAACAATACTCATCATTATTTTGCACGTTGATGCAGGCATGTTTTCTTTGTATTGTTGATGGCAGAGGAATATATTGTGATCCTTTAATGGATTTGTATTCATTAATATTAATTTCAAGGCGTGATATTTCAATTAATGTCCATCCGCTATCACGCTCTTGAAATTCGCTCATCTTTTTCACAATAACATCGCACTGGTCACTGTAGTGTTGGAGAATATCGTCTGTTGTTAATGAAATACTGAGGATAACCATTTTAGTTTGATGTGATTTTATATCTATGGTGCACGCATCCTCTTCTTCTTGTATCAGTACGTATTCACAAAATAGTTCGCAATTAAATTTTATAGAGCAATGTTTTTGGATCATATTCTTTAGCAATTCAACCACTTTGGGTTTAATTTCACCCAAAAAGGTTTCAGGTATTAAATTTGTTTTATTGGCATTTTCAATCATATACGTAACGATACGATTTTTAAATACAGACTTGACGCATTTTACGTTACTATCAAATTTTCCTGCACAATTCAATTTATGTTTATTTGTACGTATATGATAACGCCAAGTTGTTTTTAGAACATATACTCCACAATCTTTGCAATACATATTACTTTCTCCATCTGTTTTTGGATGTTCTATTAAATGTGAATGTCGTTGCCATTCTACACAGTCCGAGAAGCGTATATTACATACGTTGCACATCATTGAAGAACTTTGATGTTGCAACCTCACATGACGTTTTAAGGAAAAGTTGCGATTAAATGATTTTCCGCAGATATCACAAGTAAAGATGGCCATTTTTTCGGTTTTAATTTAATTCTTTTTTAACGAAATGGTATAAACTGTTTAAATTTTCAGAACAAGAATGAATTATACTATTTTTCTAAACATCTATTTATACTTAAAACTGTGGGCGTGGTTTTAATGATTAAAAGAGCAAGGTTTTATCAATCAAAGAATTATATATGTATTTGTATATCCTTATACTCATAAATATACGCATTGGTGAGTGAAATAAAAAGAGACAACAACATTACTGGTAGGGGACCGATAGAAAATTAACTAATACAATCACACGCATACTCTTATGTAATGTAAATGTATGTTGTTTTCGTAACCAATTTTATTAATTTATAATCCAATCTAATTTTTAATGTGTGTAATAAAAATAGAGCTAGATGCGCAGGTGTTTAAGAATTTTCTCATACCCTTATTTATCATTAAAAATAGCCAGACGGTAGACAGACACTCATAAAAATGTCAACTTAAAATACTTCAATAAAAAAAAGATCGACCTCAATAAAAAAGACAGACGGTAGGTAGACAGACACTCATAAAAATGTCAATCCTAGAATTTTCAATAAATAAAAAGATCAACCGCAATAAAAAAGATAAACGGAAAAGCCAAATGCAATAAAAAGAAAATGCTAATGAATAGACAGAAAGGATAAGGAATTTCAAAAAGGACAAGGGTAATAAAAATAGACCGAAATGCCCTTTTTTTATTAGTTTCAGTTTCTTTCAGCAATCAAAACTGAAAAAAATTAGTAGGGATGTTCATATTTAACTCGGTGAAATATTTTGTACCTATGAAGAAAATTTCCAGCTTCCTCAAAAACATTCAACAGAGTTGTTCAATATAGGTGTCCGGGTAGGGGTGTTCGTACAGAAGTTTCAGGGGTGATATTCAATAGAGAAGCCCTGACTTTGAGAGTCAATCAGGCATGTGAAAACAAAAAAAATTTACATATAAATTTTTTTTGAAACCCCTTAATACACAATACAAATTTTATGAAACCTCCTAATACAAACAACCATCCAAGGATGGAAAACGCATTTTCATAATAAATACACTTAATTACCTAACAAAATATATTTTTAACGATCACGTTTCCCAGCCAGGCATGAGCATTATTTTATATGAAAAACTTGATAGAGAACCGGTGTAAATACACTACTGATTTCCTTTAATTTGACCATTTATGCTGTTATTTCGCTTATAAACATTAGTCATCTCCAATATTTGTTTATAATTATTTAAATCTGTTTTATTATAACTGATTGGTTTTTTATAGACTAACAATTCATATAAACCTGATGTAAAGGGCCATTTTGAATTACCTACAGTAATATTGGTTGAATTAAAAGTAATGGGTTCATTACCCAGTCTCCATATTTGATTTTTTTTATCTTTACGAGGTCCATAGGTTTTGTCATATATATTTAAATGAACTTTCGATAAATCATATTGAATACTTTGATCGGGTTGTATTGCAATGGTGTTTTCATCATCATCATCATCAACATTATCAACACTATTATTATCATTATTATCAACAAGATCATCATCATAGTCATCAACATTATTTTCATCATCAAATGATTTAAACGTGTTTGAACTTTTTTCGATTTTCTTGTTATCAAAGCTTGGAGAAAACGTATTATAATCAAGCTTACTCTTTTTATATGGGGTACTGAAGGCAACTTTATTATTCTCAAGATCATGTTTAAAAGAGTTATCCGGATACTTTTCATGTTTTATAGTATTATTATTATTATTAGTTGATTGAACTATTTCTTTTAATGGTTTTGATATTGGTTTAAATGTTTTTTCTAACATCTCATCATTTGCGATTTCTCCAAGCAAAATATTTTTATATTTCTTTTTCAAAATATTTCGAGTTTTAATAAGATTATTAACTAGATTTGTATTCATATTGATATATTGAAATAAAAACAAATCAAACAGATCAGTTTAACAGTTATCAATTTAATAGCTAGTATCAGATTATAGTTGAGAAGTTATTAGTTTAATAATTAATCTTGTACTGATTTTAAAATATCTGTAATATTTCTTTTATAGATTTATAAATATATCGAAACCTTTTCTATATCGACCATTATTCATAGAATCATCTTTGTTAATAACTAGAAAACCATATTTTTCTTTCCAACACTCGGTACATAACTTATAAAATGTTTTTAAAGTCATATCAGAACCAACATGATCATTGTAAATATGCTTAATATTCATTACATCCTGTTTAAAAATTATAATCATATTTGCATTATCGCGAATCAAGTGTTTTGGTATACGTGTATAAGTTTGACATAAATAAAAACTATCAATGTCTTTATGGCGACCCATACAGAAGTAAGAACGTACATGATTTTGTTTCTCACAAGCTATATCATCGAATATAAATATTGAATTCGGTTTAACTTCGTCTGGGGATAGAACATCATCATTATTAGAAAATGATGAAAAATTTATCTCCTTAATGGGTTTAATTAGACTTTCTAAGTAGGTTGTAGTAGTAATGAACTATGACGAATTTTATTTGATGAATCGAACTTTAGTAGTGTGTTTACACCGGTTCTGTATATTTTTTTCCCATAAGGGACAATGTAAATTGCACATTTATGCCTGGCTGGGAAACGTGATCGTTAAAAATATATTTTGTTAGGTAATTAAGTGTATTTATTATGGAAATGCGTTTTCCATCCTTGGATGGTTGTTTGTATTAGGAGGTTTCATAAAATTTGTATTGTGTATTAAGGGGTTTCAAAAAAAATTTATATGTAAATTTTTTTTTGTTTTCACATGCCTGATTTGAAAGTCAGGGCTTCTCTATTGAATATCACCCCTGAAACTTCTGTACGAACACCCCTACCCGGACACCTATATTGAACAACTCTGTTGAATGTTTGTCAGGAAGCTGGAAATTTTCTTCATAGATACAAAATATTTCACCGAGTTAAATATGAACCTCCCTACTAATTTTTTTTTTGAGTTTTGATTGCTGAAAGAAAACGAAACTAATAAAAAAAGGGCATTTTGGTCTATTTTTATTACCCTTATCCTTTCTGTCTATTCATTAGCATTTTCTTTTTATTGCATTTGGCTTTTCCGTTTATCTTTTTTATTGAGGTTGATCTTTTTATTTATTGAAAATTCTTGATTGACATTTTTATGAGTGTCTGTCTGCCGTCTGTCTTTTTGATTGAGGTCGATCTTTTTATTTTTTTATAAAAAAGGGTATGAGAAAATTCTTAAACACCTACGCATTTCGCTCTAATTTTATTACCCTTGTCCTTTTTGAAATTCCTTATCCTTTCAGTCTATTCATTAGCATTTTCTTTTTATTGCATTTGGCTTTTCCGTTTATCTTTTTTTTATTACGGTTGATCTTTTTATTTATTAAAAATTCTAGG